>JAOWBP010052394.1:0-13119 GCA_028571105.1 Tragopan temminckii
GCTTCATTCCACCAGGGATGCCGGAAGCACTCAGCAAAGAGGCTGAGGACGCTGTGCTCCTCTAGAAGGAAACCTCCGCTTGGATGGAATATCTCTGCTGCAATGAAATGCTGACTCACCCTCCTCCTCCTCCCAGATCCCTGCACGCAGCTCCGCCAGCCAAAATAAATAGCGGGTACCTTCCTGCCCTCATTTATTTTGCTGGCAGCACTTCACAGGCGCGTTTTAGCCTCCCAGCAGAACGACGACAAAAGGAGAAAAAAAAAAAAAAAAAAGAAAATATTACTGAGCAACTGCCTGATGGAAAGTCGACTGGAAACAGCCCGTTTGATGTGGGAGGATCAAATCCGTAACACACCAAGGTGAAGAGCTGGGGATGATGGAAAATCCCACCCCTGCGTCCTAGGAGAGGTGGATGGGAGGACATCAGGCCAGGATTTCCATGGATAATTTGGGCATCCTACATATGGTCCTGCCCGGGGGACTCCAGCATGGCAGGATTTGTGCAGAAAGGGGCTGAGAAGAGATCAGCATGCAACCCAGGACATGTTTGCATAAGGTGGGAGCCTGGAAGGGCCCGGAGGTGATGTGCAAATGGAGCTTTTCAATAGAAAATGCACAGGTCGGGTTCACTTATCCTAGCAGGAACCACACTGTTTTCCATCTGTCCTCACCTCTGTCATGCACACAGTTGTCCCTCATCCTGAACAAGATGGGACAGGCCCTTCTTTATATGGATTTGCCTCCCAAACCATAGAAATAACAATAACAAAAAGAAGGCAGGTTGGATGGGAGCAGGCCCTGGGCAGCCTGGTCTAGTATTAAATGTGGAGGTTGGTGACCCTGCCTGTGGTAGAGGGGTTGGAACTTGATGATCCTTGAGGTCCCTTCCAACCCAAGCCATTCTGTGATTCTGTGTGTGAAGCAGAGGTAGGATGTGGGTAGCAGATGCAACGAGCAGGCACAGGTGCTGTAAGAGCCATTCTTCACCCTTGCGAGGGCAACCCTCATGGCTCCCAAGATGGATTTTAGTTTTCAGCCTCACTGCTGGCCACATAGGACCAGCAAAATCCACAGTGGGCAACAGTTTTATGCTTTTCTCCTCTGAAAGCAGTGACAGAAGGAAAAGGCTTTAGCCTAGGAAGGGCTTTAGCCTGCAAACAGGCTCTTTTTTGCCTCCTGCCAAGCATAAGATGCAGCCCCATTTTATCATCCCAATTCACGCCGCAGGAAGCAGGACCTGCAGAGCTCTGATAACATTGTAGGAAAGCCTGAAAATATGGAAAGCGATTGTTTTCGCCCCAGGCCTTGCCTCAAATAAGCCTGCTGAGCTTCTTCCTTGCATACAACCCTTGACCACGCCACCTGAAGCACAGCAAACCCCGAAGAGCCTTTCATTCAGGTCTCCAAGAGCAGACAGCATCCGCCTCCCGCTCCCACCATGAATTCGGAGCTGCTCTGCTCTACAAAGCAAAGGTTAATCCATCCTCAGACCCAGAAGTTATGCGGGTAAATGAGTAGCAGCCTTGCTTCTCCTCCAGATGATAAGCAGATAAGCGCTGCTGGCTTTTCAGTGGCACGCTTGGGAGGGAATATGCATTTGATTATTGAAATACAGATTTCAGCCATCGAGATGTAATCAACCTCTCAACAGCTTTAAGCTGAATCAGTCTGTGAGGTCTCCCAGTGTAAGGAAGGAGAATGAAGTAAAAGAAATAGGAGTTCTTTATGATCAGAATGAGAAATGACGTTGCAATCGCTGATTTGAACAAGTTCAAGATCCACAAGATCCTAAAAATCACAGAATCCCATAGATACGAATGATCAAGAAAGTTCCAGACAGAGGAACTAAAGGGCACCCACCTCCCAGCCTGGGCCAAGAGCTGAACCAACAGCTCCTCCAGTGCTGCCCATCTGCTACACCAAATCCCACAGCGCTGGGGTTTAATACTCCCCATTAGAGACTTCTCCTAATGTCTCATTTCAGTCTCTCTCGCTACACTTCCAGCTCATCACTCCCCATCTAAAATTGCCAAGTGCAATTAAAGCCCATTCAGATGCTTACAAAGATTCCAGAAGAATCACTTGGGAATCTCTTCCTTCCAGAATGTATCGTTTCAAAGGGAATCCTATCCTGAGGACCAAAACTCACAGCTGGTGGCTCATCCAGGCTTCTCCTTACAAGGTAGAAGAACTGTATGGAAAAGCCTGCAAAGAGGCACCCAAAAAGCAGAGCCTAAGCAAACCTTGGGTACTCTGATGACCCTGAAACTTTGTGGGTGAAGACAGTGACTCTGTTGCCTCCCATCTGAGCACTTTACAAGCAGCAGAGCTCACATACGGATCCCATTAGGTAGAAGAAGCCTGAAAGATCTCTTCGTTAGAGAAGGCTTAGGCTGAATGAAAATCCTTCTGCTTAACAAATTAGGTTAAAGTCAGCCCAGATTAGGAAATCCCTATAATAAAACAACCTTCTGGATCCAGGCAGACTGCTGGCTCTTACAGCCTTGTGCTCTCCCTCTCCCTGAGCAATGAGAAGCCTGCATTGCGCTCCTGGTGAGTGCCTGGATCCCAGCACAGCCCATTTCCCATAGCACACCAAGGCACGTGGAGCTGCACCTCTGCACAGGGATACACCTCCCCTTCACCAGCCATGGTTAAGGAGGATGAGCACAGAGGGCTTGGGAGGATCCAGGAAGAAGCACCCTCCCTTTTACAAGTGCAGGGTCGAGGAGGCATTTCCCCTGCTCTCATCTCATCTGGGCAGCACTGTGCAGCACTGTGCAGAGGCCAGGCAGCTGGAGAACAGCTGGGTGCCCACAGCCCCATTTCACTGACCTGGGTTTTTGGGGGGAGTCTTTGGGCTCCTTGGAACCAAACCAGCTGCCAGCCTTGCTCCTGTCATCTCCCACTGCTGCAGGGCTGTGCGAGGCTCCGGTTTTCTCCCCCTGGCCCCTGCTCCCCACATCACTCTTGCGGAAGAGCCCACCCATTGTTTTCTTTTCTTCCTTCCTCATTTCCTCGGGTTGCTTCTCCTTTGTCACCTCTGCAGAGAAGACCATGGGTGTTGCCACCTGGGTCGGCTTGTTCTCCAGGCGGCTGTTTTCTTCCATCCTGGCTCTGCCCAGGTGGTTGCTGAGGGTCACAGCTTTGGTGGACACCTTGAGCTCTTCCTGCAAAACCAAGCTGGGAGGAGAGGGGATGAATCTCATCTCATCCCTTTGCTGCGTCCTCTCCAAGCTGCCGGCCCCCCAGGGCACCTCGTGGGGGTCGGTGTGGATCGGAATGAAGCCATAACCCTCCTCTGGCCGTTTGGGGACAGGCAGCGGTGCAGAGCCCTGCGGGGTGGGCACGGGGCTCCTCGGGGTGGGCTCATCACTGTACACATGGCTCCCATTGATGCAGAGAGAGGAGCGGGACACGGGATCCGTCTTTGGCTTCAGGCTGTGGATTGGTTTTGGCTCCAGGCCGTGGATTGGTTTCGGCTCCAGGCCAGGGCTGACCTGGGAGACGTCGTCACTGAATGCTCTCTTGTGGGTCAGCTTCGGAGAAGGTAAAAAGTCCTTCACTGCAGGGAGAAAGCACAAGGCTGGGTGAGGCCAACTGTGTAACGGGCACAGCAAGCTTCATCTACTAAAAAACACTGATGAGAGCTGCAGAATTACACCAGCTTTTCCCCTCCCAGGCTCTGCTCAACTATAATTAAATTAACAGGGAGATAAAGCACAGGTCATAAAGCACGTGGCTCTACAAGCCGTACATCTCCCCAAGCATCACCTCCCTCCGCAGGATCCAGAGAGCGGCCTTTGTAAGGCGACATACCACTGTCAGAGTCTGAGGGCTATAATGAATGCAGGGATCTGGCCAAAAGAATCCAAGAATCACAGACAGGCCCTTGGGCTGCTGTGTGTGGTGCAGTAAAGAAGGTCTGTGCCCGTTCCTCACTCTTCTCGCTCCTGCTGAAGGTTCAGCAGATCCCAGTGCTCGGTACCCTGGGACTCCCACCCCACCCGGGAATTGGCAGTCTCCAGCCAATTAAACCATGTAATGATAGATTTTGTTTTCAAGGGACGGCGAGAATTAATTCCCGACAAGAGCCTTTTTTGTTTGCAAATCATCGCTCTGCCAGCGCCAAGAGCTGGGATTGCTTTAATCACCGGCAAGCGGTCACTGCTCCAGCTCTGCCCCCTGCTCCAGCTCTGCCCCCGAGCTGGAGGCGGCTCATTAGGCACAAGGAGCTGCTCTTTGCCACGTGCTCTTGTGGAGCAGAGGAGAAACAGCCCCGAGTTACCCCTACACCCCATGGTGGTGCAAAGCAGCCAAGCAGAGCTGTCTGCACGCAGCCTTGGTATTCACAGCCAAATCTTGGATGTTTTCCCCCCGTTCTTGGCAGGCAGGCAGATCTCAGAGGGTTCATGTAGGACACTGCCTCTTAGGTAAGCAATTAGTTAAGAGATTTGCAAGAAAGCCCCCACAACCCCTTCAAAAAAAGAGAAGAAAGGTCAAATGGATGGGATTAACACCACCATCCTCTTACCGGAGCGCTCTGTGGATAGACTGCTGTGTCTGCTGGGGGACCTGGTTACCTCGGGGCCGCTGGTGGCCATGCCCAGGCTGGCTGATGAGATGGTGCTGTCGGATCCCAGCGAGGTGTTGGACTGCGTTAGGGATGACTTGCGCAGCTTGTTCTTCAGGAAGAAGCCCTTCACTTTGGACTTCTTGCCACCAACGTCGTAATCATCCTCCATGTCGAGCGCACCCATGCTGCTGGGGATGATGGCAGAGGCCGACTCCAGGTCATACTTCTTCTTACCCTTCATCTTGTCCTTCAGCTTGCCAAAGGGTGACCGTGGCTTGTCCTTCATGGACAGGTCAAACATGCTGGCCGTGAGGTTGTTGCGTGTGAATTGGATGCTCACCTGGATCTCACCACGTTCCTTCTCCTTCTTGCCGGGCTTGGAATGCAGCTTGTGCCACCTGAAGACAGAGAAAAGATGGGGAGATGGCTCTCCATCAGTGCTTTGTGATGTGTTCTGCAATATTTAAGAGCCGGTGAGTCAGAATTCATCCTCTCATATCAGAGTCTGCACTGTCATAGCAAAGGAGCTCAATGGTTGGACATTAGGAAATATTTTATTTCAAGTTAATTGGAAACCATTTCTTCTCAGGCATTGGAACAGGCTGCCCAGGGAGGTGAAGGGGTCAACATCCCTGGAGGTGTGGATAAGTGGCACTCAGAGACACAGTTGGTGGGCATGGACTGATGATTAGACTTGATGAACTTAAAGGTCATTTCCAACCCTAATGAATCTATGATATTCATTAAAACAACTATTCCAGCAGCCAGTGATGGCAGAGGATCATAGAATCACGCAACGGTTGGGTTGGAAGGGACCCCGAAGCCCCACAGCCCTACTGCCATGGACTGAGTGCCCCCACCAGATCAGGCTGCCCATGGTCCCATCCATGGCCTTGGGCAGGGATCCACAACTCAAAGGACACTTGGGCACAGAGCTGTGCTGTGGGATGGCAGAGGGCTGTTGCCTGTTGCTAGCTGAAACAAATGGTGCAAACGAAAGCAAGAAACACTGGGAGGAACTCATTTCTACATTCCACTTCCCTAATTCTCCACAGCACCGGATTCAGATGGGGCAGCACAGCGCTGGGCCAGAAGGGAAGCATTTCTTCCTGAAACAACCGTCTCGCACCGCAGAGCTGGCACCCTTCCCCTCCCGGGGCAGGACGAGCTCCCTGGGGCCCCAGATAACAGCACTGTGACATATCAGCAGGCTGCAAAACAACATGAAGATCTGCTTGGTCTAAGCCAAGATTTCCTCCCAAAACGTCAGAGCGGAGCACGGTGAGACAGCTCCAATGGCCCCAACACCGGCCTGGGGATTTGCAGCAACAACAGGAGCAGGAAGGCATTTTTAGAGGTGTTCTAATAATTTCCAACTGATTTCCCAACAACTAAAAATCCCTGCCGTGTTTTAGGCTGTTAAAAGAGTTTGCTTAGAAGAGCAAAGTCCCCAGAAAGGAAAAAACAAGGAGAGGAAAATGTGAAGCGCTGGAGATGGGTGTGACCCTGCTGAAATCATCGGGGCAAGGAGGAAATCCAAACCACGTCCTCAATTCCCCATTCAGGAGCCACCGAGGAGCACCCATGACTTTGCTGGGCACAGGCTTTAATCCCCAATGAACCTCTCCCCATAGCCCATTCTGCCCACCCTCATAAATGGGGAACAATTCTCAGTACTAGAATTAGGCTTGAAAATCAGAGAATGGTCTGGGTTGGAAGGGACCTCAAAGATTACCTGGTTCCAGGAATGCAGGAAGATAAGGAAAAAGCAGATTTGTGGCTTGGAATGGGAGAAAACCTCATGAGCAGGTTTTGTATCTGACATCATCACCACACGGGGAAAGCAGAGACGGAGAACTTGGGATGAATTAACATAGGGAAAGGCATCTGAGGATGATGAGATGTAAAACCCCATCTCACACGGACATGCTCGCAGCATCCCCCACTTACCACGCTGCAGTCATTACAATTAATTTGGCTGCTCGGTAATGATGCCTTCAAATGAACAAGCCCTAAACCTGCTCTGCTTCTAAAAGTGTCCATTCCAGAACAACCTCTGCCCAGGCTGGCACCAGATGAAGGAGCTGTGTGGGGTTCCCAGCACCCAACAGGTCAGGCCTGCACCCCAAAAAGGGAGATGTGCTATTTTTAGGCTGGGCTGAAAGTTCATAAGATGAGTGTTTGGGTGGATCACGTCTCTCCATGTCTCATGGCTGCTGTTGTTTTTAATTTAAATCAATTCCAGTGGAGGTGCAAATGCACCCAGAGCAGGACGGGTTTAAAAAAGAACACAAACTGCTGATGGGCTTGTTTGCTATTATGCCCACCCCAAGAAGGATTTCATCGAATCATTAGGGTTGGAAAAGACCTCCAAGATTTGCAGAGGGGAGGAGGAGTTGTGATTGCTCTGTCACTGGAGGGGCTCAAGGCCAGGCTGGATGGGCTTTGGGCACCTGGTCCATGGGAGGAGTCCCTGCCCAGGGTTGGAACTGGATGGGCTTTAAGGTCCCCAACCCAACCCATGCTGTGATTCTACACTGAGGGAGCTGGGATGGCTCAGCCTGGAGAAGAGGAGACCTCAGAACTCCCCAGAAGGAGGTGATGACTTCATGCTTGCAGAAGGGGAGGGCCAGGTCGGGTATCAGGAAACATTTACTGTCCAAAAGAGCGGTCAAGCACTGGCACAGCTGCCCACAACTGGTGAGGTCACCATCCCTGGAGGTGCTCCAGAGCTGTGGGGATGTGGCACTGAGGGTCAGTGGGCACAGTGGGATGGGTTGGGGATCTCAGAGGTCTTCTCCAACCTTAATCATCCTATGTGAAATTAAAACAGGTACCCCAGTGGCTATCGGAACACCCAGCCCCTGTGGCATGCGTGGGAGCAGGCAGCAGCCTGCCCAGCACAGGGCTGAGGGAGGAAATCACAAACAGAACTTCACGTAGATGTCCCACAAAGGGGAAACAGTCGGGGTCCCACTGGGCTCTCAGGAAGCCAAACAAGCAAACCCCAAACGCCCATCAGCTCGCATGGGTCCCCACCTCCCATCCAGCACGGCTAAAACCCCTTCCTTGTGCAAAGGCTCTGCTCCCCTCCCACTCACCTCCACCAAGAGAGGAGGAGAGCTGCCAAAAGGCAGCATGAGCACAGTGCTATTTTCTGCTGCTGCTGCTGAGATCGATGGGAGCGGAGCGCAAAGCGCTGCCGTGGCTCGAGGCCCCCGCAGGGCACACGTTTCCCCCCCATCTGCTGGCAGAAAGTGCTGAGCAAAGGGAAAAAACACCCTGGGGTGGAAATGGGAGCGGAGGAGACAATGGGACACGGAGCCGTCCCTTAATGCAAAGGCAAAGCTGATTGCGGAGAAGAGATCCCATAGAGCCCCGCATCTCCTGTCCCTTCTGCATCCCCATCCTGCTCCTGTGATTCCATCAGCACCAAACCACACGCTGAGCCGAAGCGCCCAACCCATCACCAGCCCCTTGGGTACCTCCAGTAACGCCTTCCCAGTTTCTCTCCCGGACTGGACCCAGTGCTTTGCTAGCAGCAGGCTGCACAGAGCTTCCCGGGGTGCTGGAGCCACTCAGCAAGGGACACCTTTAGGGATGCACCTGGGGTTCACCTGGAATGAAGCAGGAGCGCTCCTGCCTGAGCTGCAGCTCGGAGCAAGGGACAGACAAAGCCTCTCCGCCTCTCATTTACTGCTGAATCACCCTGCAACAAGCTCAGTCCTGCTAATGAGAGGTCTTTAATTAGTGACAACTTCAACAGAAAGCCAGGGACGAGCCGGTGAGGAAGAGGAAACCCAGGAAAACCCCAAACCTCTGCAGAAAAAGACACCACTGGGGCCACGAGGGGAACGGCGTGGGCATGGAGGAAGCTCCATATCAAGAAGAGAAGCAAAGGGTGGAAAACAGCACGGCCCCTGGGCTCGCAGTCGACCTTATGTTTTGATGCAGCTTCCCCCACTGGTGCCGGGAAGCTTTTCTGCTGCGTCGGTTCCTTTGGTGTTGGTTTTGGACAGGCTGCTCTGCACGGCGATCCCTGTGAGCTGCTCAAAGCACAGCTTGAAAATAAACATGAGCTGAAGGAAGGAAGGGAACTTGGGAGACTGAATTCAGCCCGACAAATGGTCCTCTAAGTGGCCTCAAAGCTGCCCCTCCAGCCTTGTGTCGGTGGGCTGAGGGTGCAGAGTGACATGGAGGGGACAAAGGCAGGAGCAGGGCAGGCTCAAGGGCTGGAGAAGAGCTAGCAGCAGCACTGGTATGAGGACAACCACGGGCAACTTCACTGCAGATCAACTTAAAGAGATGAGACGAAAGCTTTTCCCCTCTCCCCCATAAGAATCACAGAATCATTGAGGTTGGAGAAGACCTCTAAGATCACCGACCCCAAGCACCAACCCCTCACCACCATGCCCACTAACCACATCCCTCGGTGCCACATTGACCCTAGCAAGAGGACGGGTAGGGAGATTCAAGGAGCTGTAAAATGGAGCATGAAACATTTATGAATGAAGAGGAGAGAATAACAGCAGGAGACAGCAGAGCCCTCGTTAACTGCTTATGCTCCAGAGCTCCCATGGTTTGCAAATCCAAGAAGCAAATGAGCCAAAAAGCAACCGTGCCCATGATCACCCTATGCCCTGACCTGTTCTGCCGGCCTCAAATGCATAAAGAAAAGGAGAAAATGAGGCCCAGCTTGGTGGGATGCAAAGCATGGGTGATGGCACAGGGCTGCTCAGCAGGTTTCCCTGCTGCACTGGCTGAGCAGGAGATGGAAATGGGTGCAGAAAGGAGCATGATTTGCTGTAAATCCTAATCTAAAGGGAAGGGCTGGCAGGGAGAACCATGCAACTCAAGGCACCCAAGCTCAGGAACTGAGAGAGCAGCCCAGGCTGGAAGAAACTGCAACCCCACATCCCTGCTGCAAAGTCCTGATGGAGAATGTCAACCCTCATGGTTGCTTGCACGTATCTGTAGGCTCCAACAAGACATGGGGAGCAACAGGAGACACCAGCAAGGGTTTTAAAGCTGCTTTCACTCAGCAGAAATGTGCAAGGAAAGGATTTGAGGACTTTTTGGACTCCTCTTGCCAAGAAAACCCCATGCAACGGTGGTACACAGACCACAACCCACATCAGCAGAGCACTCAGTGATGGTGACAAATAAGGTTTATGGTGTTTTCGGGGCCTCCTGTGGGTTTTTCCTGTAGCTGCAAAAGGAAAACCACTGCTGGAGGCAGGGAGAGCTCTACAGATGAGTGCAAAGTGGAAGAGACTGAGCCTGCAGTTCTTTGGTTGTCAGGGGACAACTAAGAGTCCAGAGCCAACGTGCCAGTCTTCACCCGGGCTGGGAGTTCAAATTGCATAAATATCTTTAAAAAAAAAAAAAAGAAAAAAAGAAAAAAAACAAACAAACAACCCAAGCCTGGAGAGAGATTGATCCCCAGCGCATGCAGCTCTAACATGCTACGTGATCAGCAGGGCTGGACGTGGGAATGGAGGTGGGCAAAGGACATCCAGCCCAGAGCAGAACAGGGCAATGAAGCTCCTAAATTTGCCAGGGAGATGGCAGGGTCACTGTCCCTGGAGGTATTCCAGAACCATGGGGATGTGGCACTGAGTGCTGTGGTCAGTGGGCATGGTGGGATGGGTTGGGGTTGGACTTGGAGATCTTAGAGGTCTTCTCCAACCTTCACGGTTCCCCGACTCTAAACCCAATCAGGGTGAGAAGAGGCAGCCTGGGTAGCACCCCAACCCGAGCTGTGGGGCACAAACCCCCTCCTTCTATCGCTGTGAGGCATTTCAACACAGCACAGCACTTCCTGCATTGGCCAATGCACCAAGATGCAGCAATCCCTCAGAGAACCAAAACAAGGAGTTCGTCACAGCCTGCCACACCTGAGCAGATCCTATTACTCTCAGCTAACCCAAGACCCCACTTTCACATTTCTCACCTCCCAGGCCCTCTTCAAAGCCAGGACCTACAAGTGGGGAAGGACAGACCGCGATGGAGCCTCAGAGTGGATTTGGAGACTATCCCTTGCCCCCAAGTGGGGTTGCCATAAGGTCCCCATCTGTTGAGCAGCACGCAGGACCATGGACAGAGGTGATGGACCCCATGGAGGTCTCCTCCATCACCCCAAGGCCATCCCAAATTCAGAGCAAGGTCCAACCTGTATTGGCTCGAGGGCTTTGACCGAAGACGTTGGCACCCAGAGGAAAGGTTCTGCAGCGAGGATGCGTGCCCCTGGCTCAGGCTGCTTCCAATGGGGACATTTCCACACAGGATGTCTGTACCAGAGAAAGGGCTGGAGGGGATCTGTTTGTCCAAAACGCGGATACAAATGATAAAACCCAACTACTCCCCTCAGAGAGCATCCCAACCTGCAGGCACCTACCAGCCAAAAATCCACACCACCACAGCCAACACAGGGAAAGCTCAACAGGGTTAAAGCCACGACTTAAAAATAAAAGCACTGCAAGTCACGGCTGCTGCCGCATTGCCAACCCAAAGCTTTACAGCTTGGGATAAGCCCAAGGATACCCAAAAAGGCCAGGAGATACCCAAAAAGGCCAGGAGATCCCTCTTAGGCAAAACCAAGAGCTGACTTTTCCCCTCCCAGCCAAACACGTTGCCATTCAGCTGATAAATGCTGCCAGACGCACCCGGCCTCGCTCCGTGACACGGGACTAAGTTGGACAGCACATTTTCCACTGAGCTGAAAACACGAAGAAAAAGCACTGCTGACAAAGTTTCCACCCAACAAAAATCAGCAGTGAAACGAGAGCAAGGTCACCAGGCTGACAACCAAGGCCTGCTTTGTTGCTCTTTCTATTTTTGTATTATTTTTTTCCTCCTCTTTTCTGGGCTGCATTCAAGCCAGCAGCAGCTTTGTGTCTCCAAGCAAGGGATGCAGACGGAGCCCTACAAGCAAAGGGGTGCACAATAGATCCCCCTTTAGCACCCAACCAAGAAGCACTGCAGCCCCAAAGCTGCAGCATTCCCAAGGAGCCCATTTTGGGGGATATCTGCCCAAATCCCAGCTGTGCCAATGTGGGGTGCAGCCTGGGAGCTCCTCGCACCCCAAAAACCCACAGCTGCTCTCCATGCACAGCCTGGCTGCAGGGAGCCACGGTGCCGCTCTGCATTAGGGCAGAACTGAAGATCTGGAGCTCGTTTTCCAGCCAGGGTTAATAGAAATCAAAGCAAAATTAATGCCAGGGGGAACAGCCAAGTGGCAGCCCCTGGGTCTGTCCCCTCAATTCCCATTTTGGGGCTGGGAGGAGTGGGTTGCAGATGGGAAAAAGTCAGGGGAAAGCACACAATCCACAAACCCATGCACAGCATTATGGGGAGACAGAGCCCACGGGGCCTTTTCTGGGGTACAGAGGGTCCCCGTGATGCCCGGTTCTCTGTGACACCCTTACTGGGGCACACAAGGACCCCATGATGTCGCATTCCCTGTGATACATTTCTGGGACCATGCATGAACCCTATAACACCTCTACCTTTTGCAAGCCCCCTCATGGGATACACATGGACTTCATGACAGCCTTAGGAGGGCCCACACGAACCCTGTGACACCCATCTCCTTTTTGGGCCACACAAGGACTCTGTGATGTCCTGTTCCTTGTGAGGCCCTCCCGGGACCATGCACGGACCCTGTGACCCCTCATCTCCCTTCCAGGAGCCCAAATGGACCCAATGACACTCAATCTTTTGAAACTCCCTTCCTGGAGGCACGAAGAGACCTTACATGGACCCAATGACATCCTATTCCCTATGACACCCACTGGGGCTCTACGGCCCCCATGACACCCCATACCCTATAAATGCCTTTTTGGGGCACAATGAGGCCTCATGGAACCCTACTCTCTGCAACACCCTTACGGGGCCGTACATGGACTCAATAACAACCCACCTCCTACAATTCCCCTCTTGGGGCATGAAGAGACCTCACGACATCTTACTCCCTATGACAGCCTTATGAGGACCCACACGGACCCCACAACACCTCACCTCCTTTTTTGGGGCACAAAAGGACTTCACAATGCCATATTCCCTGTGACACCCTTCAGGGGCCACACAAGGACCCTGTGACACCCCAACTCCTACAAGTGCCCTTTTTTGGGCCCAGGTGGATCCCATGACAGCCCACCTCCTGCAATCCCCTCCTTGGGGTACGAAGAGACCCGACGACACCCTGTTTCCTATGACACCTTTATGAGGGCCCACGTGGACCCCACGACACCCCATATCCTTCCTGAGCCATATAAGGACTCCATAACGTCCCATTCCTTGCAATATCCAACGAATGAACCCCGTGACACCCCATCTCATACAAACACCTTCCCGGCGCACGGAACCCTATAGAACATCATAGAACCACAGGATCCTAAATACCTCCAACCCCTTCTTGTGGTCCACACGGTCCCAACGATGCCCTATTCCCTATGACAGCCCTACATACCCCACAGCGGCCCATTTCCCGAGGCACACAATAACTCCACGACCCCCTGTCCCCCGCGACACCCCCCCCT
>JAOWBP010052395.1:0-13108 GCA_028571105.1 Tragopan temminckii
CTTTTCTTTGCTCTGGTTTAACAACTTAGCCAAGCTTTTTGGTATTTATAATATCTATATATCCATTGACTGTACACGCACAGAGTGTGCTTTTCAGAGCCGTGGATGCTCCATCCCTGGAGGTGTTCAAGGCCAGGTTGGATGGGGCCCTGGGCAGCCTGGTCTAGTATTAGATATGGATGTTGTTGGCCCTGCATGTGGTCCCTTCCAAGCCATTCTATGATTCTATATACACCTTTTTTTTTCAGCAGGATTAACCAAGAATTCCCTGGCACCTTTGTCCAACCCTGAGTGCATACACATCTCCTCCTCCTCATGATACCTCCATTCCCCCCTTTACTGTGTTAAATGTTCAAAAATTATCACAGCTGCTCTTCATGCTCAGTCCTGACAGGACTTAAGGGTGGTCTGATCTGGGAAAAGTCACAGTTCTCATTTCCAATGTAGGGACCTAAATCTGACGTTCCTCTTACCTCTCCCAAATCCCGGATTCTCTTCAAGAATCGTTTTTCAAAGAGTGTGGGATCGACCTCTGTAACAGGCTTCTTCTCCGAGACAATATCAGGGTCTGAGAGTGGAAAAGCACCAAATTAGACAGATTCCTGAAAGGACACCTCGGTCTTGATGGCATCATTGTTCATCTGCTGCTATTAGTGCCTCTGTCCCTACTGTCTCAACTTCTTTTATTTAAACCTCGCCCATTTCTTGATAAGGAATTTCTTCCATTGCTGTGTGCCAGTCCACCACTTTCCCAGACTGATTTGGTCTCATCTCAGCACACTTCCCCCCCTGCAGTAGTCATTCAGCTTCTATGGCTACGTATTGCCAGATACAGAAGGTATGGTTTTGCCCTTATTATGTGCTGATTTTCTGTTAGCTGCTCTTTGTAACTACAACATCAGATGAACCAGGAACACTGTTAATGCCCTGATTCAGTCAAGAATCCTGTGGAAACTTCATGGAGCTCAAAGACTGTCTTGAAGCTGGCTTGAGCTATTGGATAGCCTTGTTTCTTACAACACAGGCAACATATATTCCTTCTAGCTTCTTTGTTTGCAGACGTTAAGGGCAAGAATCTTATTCCACAGAGGAGCAGCAAGTACCTGACAAAATATCTGCAAGATCACTGTGGAAATGAGACTATTTTGTACTTAACACTACATGTTACAGTAAATGTTGCTAAGAGCAGTGGGCACAGCCCTGAGCTGCTGGAGTTCAGAGAGTGTTTGGACTCCATTCTCACACAGAGCATTTGAGTTGGGTGATGCTGTGTGGAGCCAGGGCTTGGGCTCAGTGGTCCCTGTAGGTCCCTTCCAATTCGAGATACTCTTTTGATGCTGTCACCATGCAAGAATGTTCCCGTAAGATGTCCAGTTTTAGCCAAAAAACCCACAGTTCCCTATCCAACTCTCCAGCCAATCAGCAAAATCAAGCCTTACTTTGCTCCTCCAGTTTGTTGATGTCTCTCATGATAGCTCTGAAGAAGGGTCTTTGGTGGGGGTCATAGTTCATGCACTGTTTCATCAGGTCAGCTAGTTCCTTGCACGATGGTGTTATCAACATGAAATGCCCTTCGTAGAACCTTTCCTTCTGTAAAGCACAAATGAAAACTCCAGCATGAATTTTAGCTTGTTATTTAATCGACCTATGTTCTACATTAGAAGATAAGACTACTTTTTCTTAATTTCATCAAGTAAATTTCAGCATTAACTCTAAATCATCACCTGCCAGTAGAGAACTATTATTAATGATGAGTCTGGTGCAGTTTGGAGCAACCACTTACAACAGTTTCTAGCAGCTGCTGAACATGTTATCTTTCAGAAGTTATTTTTCTGCCAGGTACCAGGCTCACCATTTACTTACGCACCGGGACAGATGGCCGCATGGAAATGCTTACCAAGGAAAACCACCAGAAGACAGGCAAACAATGAGAAGTTAAGAGCGTTGGGGCATAGATGGGATGAGGGTGGCTTTGTACATTTTCTAAGCTCAGCAAAACCACCCCGGTTGCCTGCCATATGCATGAAGCAACCTGCAGCTGGGGCAGAAAGTTCCCTTCAGTTACCTCCTGTTAAAACAACTCAGGCAGTGACTCAAGTACTCAGTCATTTCCTTCAGACAAGCAGCAGCTGCCTTGCTCCATCGCCTTCCCAACACAGCAAAACTTCAAGAGAGAAAAAGCACATATGGAACATATGCTGAAGGGCTCTGGCAGCGTTGAACAAAAACTGCCAGAGCGAAGCAGAACAACTTTTTTTTTTTCTTTTAAGCTTTCAGAGCAAGCAATATGTTGTCCCACAGGAGACTAGTTTGGAAGCAATGTCCAAAAGAACTGAAAAACCTAGGGGCTTTTAAGCTGAACCTCAGACAGTTTATAACTGGACATATGGATTAGGAAAAGAAAGGTGTGACAGCCTCAGAATTTTAATTGTTTTTATGCTGCATTTTGAAAATCACTAACAAGGTGAAGTAATAATTAGCATCTTTGTAGTGAGGACAAGAATTCCTGCTGCAATCTGTGGCAATTCAGATGGAATCTGCCCCTTACCAAGTACAGCTGACCTGGGTTTGGTGCAAGACAAAAGCAGCTTAAATTATGGAAACTGAAGTGCTGAAGAAGATAAATCTGAGTTGTCAAGGTCAAGCTTAAGCAATGTAGTTTTACCTCTGCCAACGTCTTATCTTTCAGTGGTGTTTCTCCATTATAGCAGATTTCCCACAGTGTTGTACCAAAACTCCACTTATCTGCTGCAATGCTTAAATTTTTTGAGTCTTCAACACATTCGGGTGCAATCCAGGGGATTCGCTCCACACATTCTTAGATAAAACACAGAATCAAAGCAGTTTGAAATTAATATGAAAATAATTTAAAAAAAAAGAAAAAATTTCCAACTTATTCTTGTCTAAGTGCTGCTTAACTACAATAAACTGAAACCGAAGTATTCGTCCAGTTTCAGGAAATCTTGATTGTGAAATCCCTGTTCTCATACAGACATTTGCATGGCTTTTATATGCTCATGGTTTGGGCCGTTCAGAAGCTGAGATTCTTTCTATACTGTCTTGCTGGATCTTGAAATGAAATTAAGTAAAACGAATACAACAAGCTCCAACCATCAGTGACACTCCTTCGCTTCTGTGTTGTGGTTTTCAGCTTCATAAAAGCAGACTGCTTTTATTCTAGAGCCAGTTCTAGTTGGTATAAATGGTACTTTTTTCTTTCCCCTTCTCAATCACAATGAAGAGAGAAATCCAATTCTTATACCATACCTTGTCTGGACAGCACAGTTATTGGTATTCCTGGGTCACTTAGCTTTATGAAAGGACCATATTCGGTGTCAATTCCCTCTCTTGCCAGTAGGATGTTTTTAGTACACACGTTTCCATGTACCAAATCCTTATCCTCCTGTAGTGGGGTAGGAAAAGAGTGCAGTGAGTGAGCAGTGCTCTGCAAGTGCCCTTGACGTACCTATAGCATCAGGGAATAGAACACTCCAAACTGAAACCCAAAAATACAGTTTGGAAGAAATTATCCTAGAGAAAAGCAGGACAAGGTTTTGTATTTGTAAATTTGATTAATTTTGGAAAAAATTCCTTTTTCATGACAAGCAAAACGGCAGAAGTGGAACACTGCAGTTTCCAAGTACCTACAAGGAACCAATGGCAAACATAAGCACAAAGAGTGTTCGGCTTGCTGATAAAAAAGGTGCTCATTTCCCTCTCTAAGAGTCTTTCCTTATTTAAAGCAACACAGTAAATATTAAAAAAAAAATCCCAATATCACACTGCACAGCGCCACTACCCAAGGAAGGAACTTCATTAGTAATAATGCACACGACATCTAGGTAACATTAGATTGCAGCAAGCTATAGGCAATGCTTGTATCTTACCAGGTAGCTTAGCGCACTTGCAAGTTGCTTGGCTACATTGAATTTCCAGGGAGTTGTCAGGAGTTCACTTTTCCGATGCATAAACAAATCCAGAGGCCCAAATTCAACAAATTCTTCAACCATGATATCTACAAAGCCAGGTGCATAAAGTCAGTATTGCAATCACCAGTGTCTGATAAATCAAATTGGCTCGTTGCCACCTTCTTCCACCCCCACCCCAAGGCAAGCTGCTTAGAATGTCTTTATTTCACCTTCTTTGAAGTTTATTTCAGTGCTCAGAGAGTCCAAATGCAAAGAGAGACTTTACATAGTAAAATAACAGTAAACCAGAAGCAAAGCATTTCCAGAGCCTTGCCAAGGAGATGATTGCTGTTGGAAGGCTGGTTTGTACTGACACTACTGCCATCCCTTTGGCTTTCTGACCTCGAGGATCATCCTGTAAGACATGTATTCAAAGAAAGCACTGCAAAGGAAATCTGATTAATGGAAAGGACCTTGCAGCTGCCTGGCTGTTCCAATTCCGCTTCTGTCTGCTCTGAAAAGTCAAGCGAGAGATGGCAGCAGCCAACCACATCTCCCTGGAGGCCAGCTCTGATCTGAATGGCTGCCTTGTCCTTACTGAAGCCTGCTGCTTAAAAATCCAATCAAAGAGATGTTAACTCACTTTCTAAGTCACGGACGCAGACTCCATGGAGGAATACGATGTGCTTGTGAGAAACCTGCCTCATCATGCTTGCTGCTTCAAAGAAGGCCTGTTAGAAAGGGAAGCAGATTAGCCATTAAACTGCTGATCACTGCAGCAGTCATCCATGCAGTGAACAAAACAGAATAGCAACAACATACATATTTGCAAAAGATAACTGTTTTCAACAACAGGGTTTGCCATCCCACCATAGTAACGGGGCCGTGGTGAGCTGCCATGGATGCACTCACTGTTCCCTGGGTTGCATAAGCTCTTCCCTGCCTTCTCACAGGCACTAGGTCTGAGCACCCCTGTGTGATGCATTAGCCTCTCTTTCCAGATGATTAAGCAAAATGCAAATCAAATAACTTGCTTGAGGCCACGTCAATGACAGAATTGGCGAAAGACTCCCAAGCCCACTGCACAACACAGAGGTAACTCCTGGTAGGTGGCAGCACCCTCGCTGAAATCCGTCACTCAGCTGACACAGTTCAGACCTCAGGCATGGGTATGCAAGGTCTGGCTCCATTTTGCTTGTGCTTACAGCCTGCGCACAAAATCAGCTTTCTAGGTATCTCAGAGGGCTGATCCATGAGATAGGACTGCCTGAATTTCTGAGAGATACCCCAGCATTTTCCCATTCTCCCATTACATTCACCAACCCTGTTTTTCTTAGGCACTCCACAGTTACAATGTGGTGAGGCCCAGTGTTTAGTTCAAGAGAAAAAAAGAAACACTTGCCAAAGAAATGTCTCTGTGACTGGGGTCCAAAACTTTGAGGAGCACTTTAATCTCTTTTTCGTTTTGATATCCTTCATTCTCATCATCTTTGTAGTTGAGAATCCCTGAGTAAATCTGTGTTCTTGTCCCTCTTCCAAGGTGTTCACCCTAGGACATAACACAGCGCATATTTTCAAACCAGGACATGAAACAAACAAATGTAGATTTACACAAATAGTTGAATCTGCACTCTATTCTGCCTCTCAGAATTAGCCCTACATACAGGCTTAAAATTATTACAGAGTGGAAAACCAAATGACAACGTGTTATTCTTCATTCTAGTAGTCTCTGAGAATGTTTACCACTGTAAACTCTTTGGATATTAAAGGGCTATTGCATCTCCACTAACAGCAAGCAGCTTCAGTGTAATTTAACATCATTAGACTAAACATCAAATGAATAAATAGTAACTGGCCTCTGATTTACAATAAGCTGCTACTGAGCCAATCTTTTATGTGTTTCCAAAAGTTAAAGGAAGTAATAATTCAATAGAACACTTTGTTTTGGAATGTAATTTCCTTCTAAATAAGAGAGGATTCTGTCTTGGGATATTTTTGCAGGAAGTCTGAGTGCTGACTGTTAATACACCAAACTAAAAACAATTAATATAATCCATACCTGTTTTCCTCAGTCAGTAATGCTTTTTTCCTTAAATAAATCTGACTGATTTAAGAGGCAAAGACTTTTAGAAACAGTCACTGCGATTTAAGCATTCAAACCACTGTGTGTTTTTTAAAGCTTATTCAGGTGAACTGTCCCACTAACTGCAAATGACTCATCAGAAAATTTGGCAATGTGCTCAATCAGTTTGGAAAACAAGATTTTGAGCGCCAAGACTCTTCAAATCCTTTGAATACTTTGCCTTTATTTCCCTGTAGGAAAAGCTGCTTGCTTCTCTAGTAGGTCAGGCTTCAAGAGATACAGGTGTATTCTATGGTACAATCCAGGTAGCAAGAACAACTCCTAAGACTTCCATGATTCTTTAAGAATAACTTTACAAGCAGCTCATTCCAAATGCATTAGAAAATTGCTCCAATATCCATTTGTGCAATATCCAACCAGCCACAATGAGGTGATTTTATATAATCTGAGTATGGAGGGCTGTCACAATGGTCAAGACACAAACACCTACCTGCATTATTTCTTCTTTGCGGATTCGATGGAAGCTCAGCTGCCCTAGATGATAAGCAGGCTGACATTCCTGAGCCTTCTTGGTTGCAACCAGCAAGTTGGAGATTTCTGGAAGGTGAGGAGAGAAAATATTCTTGAAGACTTCACCAAGATAACTCCATACATTCAGCTTTCTCAATCAGTTACATTTCTGTATATGCATAGTGCAAAGTAAATTCCCAAATGAGAAGGGAGAAAGGAAGAAACTGACTTAACTCCTGGACGGGTAACTTCTGCTCATCGTTCCACAGAGCATTCACCAAAATAGAGCTACATATTATATATGTACAATCTTATATACATTATCCAGAGCACTGGATATTGTATATAAGGCCCTGTTACTTCCACAGGTTGGGTAAAATAACACACATCCCCCACTTTGCCTACAAGTATGGCCCTTTTCAGTGTGCAGATGGGGATGAGATTGCTGGAGCCTCATTTCTTCACTTCCTTGAAAGTTTCTTTAAAGTGCTTAGGGAGACACTAACATCTATGTTCAAAGCATAAGACTTAAATTAGGGAATGGGAAATGAACAGAAGGAAAAGACTCAAAAGCCTGCTGCTGCTTCCCTGCACAGCTTCTGGTTAGGGAGAAGTATGGATAGATCTAGACAATTCATTAATAACTTTGTCTTCCTGTTTTGGCAACTGACATTATTTATTACAATATAATGACTTTAAATATCTGTGTGCATCTGGCTCTCCTGTTACTGGGAGAACACATGCATCAGGACTCAGAAAGCAAACAGTAACAGATCACATATTCAAAGCACTGTTTTCATACTTGTGAGAAATATATCTTCATATTTGTGAGATTCCAAAAGAAAAAGAAAAAACAATCAGAGAAGAGAAAGAATATGGAACAGCAAAGATAATACCCTGGGCCCCACTGAAGTTCAGAGGTGCCACTGTCCTGACTAAAGGAAACACAACGTGCTACCAAAACACTGAGGTGGGCAGAAAACTCCTTGAACTGTTCTAATTATTCCAAATACAGCTGTCACAGTTTAATCAGCAGGTCAAAATGTTTAATCTCTCCATGCCCCACACAATTACCAGTGTTCTTCAGAAGTGTGGCAAACACATGTGTAGCTACAGAGTACTCTGCTCTCAGACCTAAACAAGCAGGTAGTTAATGCAACTCAGCTATTCCCCTTATTCCAACAGGAAACCATTATCTGATCAACCCAACCATGCCACTGCATTTCCTCTTTCATACAACCTACAGCTGCGAGACAATTGTACCTTATAGCAAACAGGTCTAGTAAGTGTTGGCAGTAGTAGTCGAATGAATGCACATTCATCATCTAAAATCTGATCTCACAGATAAATCATAGAATCATAGAATGGCCAGGGTTGGAAGGGACCACAAGGATCATAAATCTCCAACCCCCCTGCCGCATGCAGGGCCATCAGCCTCACCATTTAATCCTAGGCTAGTTAATACTAGATGTGGGGGTGCTCTGCTCTATAACAGCTCCAGTCTACGTCTTCCTCACTGCTTTGTGAACATTAATAAAGTAAACAGCACATCACTGTTACAACAAGCAAGCTCAAGCCCAAGGCTGCCATACAACACACTGCAGGCCACAAGCCTCCTTTGCTGGAACTCAGGCCGCATGGCCAGGCATACGTGACTTAGTGGAGAAAAGGAAGAACCTTATAAGGGCCTCACTTTGACACAGCACTGCAGCCCATGACTCAGAGTCAGCTGTGACATTTTGGTTTTAAACAAATCTAGAGCTCAGCCTCTGCCATCGATACTGCAGGGGCCAGTTGTGAAGGTGCAAAAGGGGAAACCGCTGTCATTAGAAAGTTCATACAAACAAGGCTCTCGAGAAGCACCAGCCCATGAACATCCTGTGCTGACCTTGTAGCACTGAAGGGAAACCCCTAAAGCCTTGTTCACGGTGCTTGCTTTTTGCTTTTTACAAGGCTCCCTCTCTACAGAGAAGCAATAAGTAATATAAAAGAGCTTCACACAAGAATACATGTAAGAGAAGGCACTAAGAATGCTTCCTATTGCTGAAGCTTGTTATTTCTCTTAAAGGACAGAGGCTACCTCTTGGCTTTGGTTGGCAGCACCTCTTCAGTGTAAAGCTGATGTTGTCTGTGCGAAGTATCTGTCCTTTGAGGTGATCCATCAACTCTTTTAAGGATGCAAAAGACCTGTTTGAGCCATGTAGGAAGTACCCGCCTTTCTTCACCTCAATCTGGAAGTTTTTGTACTGGACTGAATTATTTATCATCTGTGATTAGAGAAAGGAGGGGGGAAAACAAGCAAAATACTGATCATTGAAGTGAAAGAACATGTGTAGGAGTGAATACATTTATACATTTGTACATTTATTGAATTCACATCCAGGACCAGTTAATCATTTGCTCCTATGCTGGGTTCCTCTAAAATTCCAACAGTGCAGGAGAAGGCTGCACAGGCTAATTCTGTAGCCTTCAGTCCCAAGAAGGCTCACAGAAGGAGTGGAAGAAGAGCAACATGAAGATGCAAACCTCTAACAAGTCCAAATTTTACTCGGTTAAGAATTGCCGAATCTGAAGCATGGTTTCTCAACTTAAAAATAGCAAGAATGCCTTTTGCAGCCTGGGCTGTCTAACAAGAAACAAGATTTCAGGCTGTGCTTCAGATCCTCCAGTTCACACAAAGGTACTGGGGAAGGATGACTTTTGTATTGGTTATTTGGTGTCATTACAAGTACGTTCACAGAACTAAATCCACGCTCAAGGAGCATTAGGTAAGGTACAGCAGCAAATTCTGTCTGCTGTTTTCCCAGCAGATGAGTTTACAAAGCTGAATCTGCTTGCAAGTTCACGTAGTCTTATTGCTATGAAAGGAAGTGTTCTGGATGTAATAAATTATATTTTCAGAGAGAGCACGAAAGTCTGGGGAAAACAAAGCTATGAGTACAAATGTCCTCCACTTGCTGCATCTGCTGTCAGGAAAAGCTAAGAGAGATTCCCTACAGAATGCAAACATAGCAATATAGATGATGGGGAACGACCAGTCTTCAGCTCACTACTAGATCACTACTGGGAATGCCACACCTGACGTACCTCTGGGCCTTCAAAACAAGTCACTGTCATGAGGATGTGGTTGAAGTTTGTGCAGCTCCACCTTAGTACATACATTCCTGCTTCATTCCCTTCCTGTCGCAGTTTGTTGATGGCATATTCAGTGCTGAAAGAGTCAATGTGAAATGGAGGAAAACCATTAAAAGAGCAGAGCAGTTGCATCCATAACCTATCAGTAAATACACAGGACAGTAATCCTATATTTGGAATGAAATCATACACCCGCAACTCAAAAATATTTACACTATTATTAAAACATAATTTGAGTGCATTACACACACATTTTTTTTTTACATGAGAGCAAAGAATGAAAGATACATTGCATGCTTAGTGGGGAAATTCTGCTTCCACCACAGTGCATATGCAAATTCTCTTCTAGTTTTCTATATGCTGCATCTAAAAATATAAAAGCCAAAAAGGTGGACAGAAAGGAGAATAATTCCTTCAGTAAAAAAAATAAACAAGCATTGTACATTTATCCACTTACTCCTAGGGCCAATGTAAAGAAAGATTACGTTTGGTTGCCTAAAATATTCCTGTCTGCTCAAGTGATGATTAGTGAAATAAGTCTCAAAATACTCCTGCATGAGGAAGCATTGCCCTTATAGATAAATAAGCTGACGAGGAGAGAACTGGTGATTTTTTTTCATGGAATCAGGAGTAACAAAAGTTGTCTTACAGCCTTTTGGTAACTAATTCTGGTCATTACAGAAACCTATCAAATGTCAGACTTCCCCAGCGCACTCAATATGCAGCAGAATTAGAAGACTAATTATTCTAGTGGGTAAAATAAACCAATTCACTAACCAAATGGGTCCATGGCAACCATTTTTTATGTTGTGTTCAATCAGTGGGGGAGCCACATCTGTGCAGAGATAATGGTGGGCATCTGCTGTAAGTCTGAAGTATCCATCTATTAATGATGCAAATGACAGAGCTTCATCGTGTGAGGACAGTTTTAATTCCTAAAAGAGAAAGATATTTTAGTCAAGAATACTTAGAGTTTTGTTAAAGCATTGCAGGAAGGTTTCAATATCCAGCAGTTTTTTTCACAGTGGGTACAAAATTGTCCAGAACCATATGACAGAAAATCATTCAGGAGGCCAACAGTGACCATTCTCTACCCTCCTACTTATTACTGGCTAGAAACTTTCATTCTCCTATGAGAACATGAGTCCTATGTGAGATCTGTAATGCAAGCTCTTGTGCTAATCTTTGTGAAGCCGCACTAATTCAAGAGTAGGGCAGTCATGTAGGATGGGATGTGAAGCCTAGGGACAAGCCAGGCAGTCAGGACACTAAAATTGGGTACCCATGAACTCACTCTCCTTCCTCTCTCTCCCAGGGTCCCTCTGCCATCCTTACTGAGCTCATCTTCAATCTGCTTTTGATAATCCAAGCTGTATGTGGGAAGGCCACAGGTTGAGAAATGTAGCTAAGGAGGTCACCAAAAGCTTGGGGAACTGATAAATACTGGTGGCGTGCAGTAACAAATGGAGAGAAATAACCATCCTCATCAAGTTGCTACTCTTGTGATTAGCGCTTTTGCATTTGTACAGCAATGAAGACAGCATATTTAACTGTTATTCAAGAGTCTCATTAGAAGATGTTCCCCAGAGAGGTTGTCACCTCTTGCCCAACAATACCACGTCACTAGAGCCGCCCACAGGAGGGAAAACTATCCAGGTTTGGTTCTTACCATTTTTTTGTTATCCTGCTTGTTAATGCTAACTGTAGACTCCTTGATGACAATGTGAGTGATTTCAGGAAAATAGGAAAAATTGTTCCACAAATCTCGGGTT
This sequence comes from Tragopan temminckii, assembly GCA_028571105.1. Lineage (NCBI taxonomy): Eukaryota > Metazoa > Chordata > Aves > Galliformes > Phasianidae > Tragopan > Tragopan temminckii. The sequence goes on from JAOWBP010052395.1 coordinate 11,409, forward strand.
TTGTATCTATCTTCGTCCTTTTTGATTTTGCCATCAGATTTTTTCTTCTTCTCTTTCTCTGTCTGTACAGACTGCAAACACATTTGGGATAAAAGTATATTAATAAAAGCAGTCTGACAGTGTCTGAAAATCATTTTTTAATTTTTTAAAATCATTTTCAAATGATTTTCATCATTAGTAACCCCCAAATTCCAGGGATACTCACATTTGGCTTGAGCCTCCACTGAATTCCATTGTTTCCTGTCACGATGACTTCATATAGTGGAATGATCTCACCGTCTCCACAATTAAATCTATTTATTTCACTCTCAGATGAAATAAGCAGAGATGAAGTCTCAAAAATTTCTGCTCCATAATATTTAGTCAAAGTCTCCATTGTTGATAAGTACTTAACTTTCAGATCGCGTGGAGACACACTACTGTCACAGATGGTTTTATTGTTGAACTCTTTAAGGAAATGCTTGAAAACGTTATTTATCCGAATCCTGGTTAAGAAATTCCTCTGCCTGATAGTCTTGTTCAAAGTTTCAGGAATATAATGTTTATAACTAGAAGGAAAAACAATGGTAGGCGTTAATATGGCTGTTTCCTAAGTTTGCAATTCTAAAATGTGCTAATTGCTTACATTTTGAAAGTAATTTACAGACTACAGGATGCAGCAAAGCACTTGGTGTGTTGGAGCTTCTAACCCCTGCACAGTCAGACACTGGAAAGTAAAATGCTTAAGATCCCTTTTGGAAGGCAAGTGCAGCATATCCAACAGTGTTATCCCAACTTACCTGATATCTTTGGGCAGCTCTGGCAGCTTCACATTTTTCTTGATAGCATAGTGAGAGATTGCAAGCACAGCCATTCCCAGACACTCGTTTTCAATTTCATGAACTTCTTGATCATTTTTAGGGTCACGGATTGGTGCCAGTCCCTTCACTAAGTCATACTGACCCTTAATAGGAAGCAAAAAGAAGAAAAAAAAGGTTACTTCATCTGGCATTTGTAATACTAACAACCAGTGGCACAACAAAAGAGTCACCCAAAAACAGAAAGTCGTGACAAGAAGGGGCAGGGGAAGAGGGTTGTGCAAGAGATGCCATCTCCTAGACCAGTCAGTGTAGGCAAGAACTAGTCACCCCACAGACCTGCCAATTTGAGAAAGATCAACATTTATATCAACATTTACTTACAGAAGTGCTTTACAATTACGGTTTGTGGAACGGGTGGAATCACCACACATGTCATCTCCTCCCATCCGCAGCACTTAGGCTTTCCACCAAGAAAGCGTGTAGACTCCCAGGCAGAACACCTGCACTGCTCAGAGACCCTTCCAACCCCCCTTTCCTTTATACAGAAATTCATTTTTCCTTTTTAAATTAACTAAAGCACACCCTTCTAGCACCATCATTATATTTTTTCTGTATGCAACAAATACTTTCCCTCTCTGTTTTACCTTCCCTTCATCACCTGAATCTCTCTATGAACTCCATGCACTCATTCTTCAAACCACAGCTCAAAGCTTTAAGACAGTCACAGAATCACAGAATCACAGAATGGCCAGGGTTGGAAGGGACCACAAGGATCATAAATCTCCAACCCCCCTGTCACATGCAGGGCCACCAGCCTTCTCACTTAATACCAGACCAGGCTGCCCAGGGCCCCATCCAATCTGGCCTTGAACACCTCCAGGGACGGGGCATCCACAACCT
>JAOWBP010052396.1:0-13106 GCA_028571105.1 Tragopan temminckii
TTTTCCTTTTTTTTCCTTTTTCCTTTTTTTTCCTTTTTCCTTTTTTTTCCTTTTTCCTTTTTTTTCCTTTTTCCTTTTTTTTTCCTTTTTCCTTTTTTTTTTCCTTTTTCCTTTTTTTTTCCTTTTTCCTTTTTTTCCTTTTTTTCCTTTTTTTCCTTTTTTTCCTTTTTTCCTTTTTTTTCCTTTTTTTTCCTTTTTTTTCCTTTTTTTTCCTTTTTTTCCCTTTTTTTCCTTTTTTTTCCTTTTTTTTCCTTTTTTTTCCTTTTTTTTCCTTTTTTTTCCTTTTTTTTCCTTTTTTTTCCTTTTTTTCCTTTCTTTCAGAACAACTATGAAGGCAAGTCTACTTACACATATACTTCCATCAAATAACTTGCTTAGTTTCGTGTGAAAGTAGCCCTTATAGATAAAGGGAAGATGCAAAGACTTTAAATTGAGAACTGAAAAAACTCCCTCAGTTATCCTGAAGGGCAGAGTATCTGCATCAACTTTCTACCTATTTTTCTCAAAACTTTGAAACCAAATTTATTTGTCATAATTATCTGCCATGTTTTTTGGGAATGCATTGCAAATGCAAACTTGTTACTGTGTTATCAGTTTTGCTACCAGTATTTCTACTGATAGACATTTTCAGGAAGTACACCACACATTTGATTTTTCCATTTGCGTTCTTTCATATGTGTATGATACTTGAAAGAAACCAACGCTCACTGCCAATATACTGTGTTGTAGTCATGATGCTTTAGCACATCTGCAGTCTAAACTTTTGGTGATTTCATAATGAGAAGACTTTACTGTTTTGCAGTTCCAAGCTAAGGAGAGAGAAATGAGGAGAAGAAGGAGAAAAGAACAGAGATTGCAGCTCCACACCCATGTGGTGAGTACATTTGTGTTTTTCTGCTTTGGGCTCACAGCTGCCTTTTCCCCTTCTATTTCATCTACAACTTAATACTGAATGTTCCATCTTTCTCAACTGATAAAGCTTGATTGCTTTGGCTTGACTTTTAAGGACATGGATAGAATCATGAACTTCATGATGTTGGACTGATAATGGCTTGTAGTCTGTAGGAGAACCCTTAGTAGTGGCATTTAGCATGGATAAATAATTGTTAGGATGGATTTTATTTTTCCTCTGATACTGCATGGAAGAGGTCTTACAGAAATGCAGACTAGATAAATATGCTTTTTCAACTGATGGATTAAATGCGTTGTAGTCACAACAGCTTTCCATTAGAGTTAGGACTGAGGAAAAAAGTCTCCTTCTTCAGATTCTTGTAAGATATTTCTTAGGACCATGTATCTCACAAAGAGGGAAAAAAAAAAAAGCTGACTTCAGCATAATGGACTTCATTAAAGTTGAAATCTTTAAAAATGGCATTTGGATCTCCTCCAAGTATTTACTTCCCAAAATGTTATTCTTACATCCTCTAGTGAAAGACTTCTCCTTTCTCCTTGTATTTTTTTTCTTCCTTCTTTTTTCATTCTTCCTTTCTTCTTTTTGAGATATTTTATTCTCTTGGCTTACATTATATGTACTGCAAACAAAGAAATCGCTGCTGATGCTATTTCAACTACAAAACTCTGAATCTGCTCAAAAGACACCGAAGCATTCCTCATGTCTAACACGTTTCTTATGTTGATATTCTCACATGGAACTGAGTAGGGGAAAAAAAAAAAAAAAGACACTTCTGAAAAGTGTTTCTGTAGAAAAAAATAAATCCTTCTGTAATTCTTCTTTGTCAATGATAAAGTAATAGAAGACTGGTTTAGGGTTTATGAAACCAAGGTTCTCTTTTTCAACCTGCAGTTTCCTTTTCTATTTCTCAAAGCTTATTCAATTTAAACATTTGCCAAGGCTGGCCAGCTGATGCTGCATGTGCATTTGGTAGGTGAGCCAGGCTAATGGGTCCCTGTATCTAAAGAAGCACAAATCTTGCTATTTCCCATATGGTTCCCACTTTGCTGTTACTGGTGTTTACTTGGCCCATTTGTGCGCTTTTCAAATCACTAACCACCACCAAACTTCTTTCCCTTCGTTAGCCTGTACTCATTCAACACAGTGACTTGGCTCACTAAGAGGGGGAGTGAATGTCAGAGACAGCTGAACGAATAAAGAGTTAGAGCTCTCAGTGATTTTAGGACATCATGCTTGCATGTGTATAGTAGCAGTTAGAATGCTTTTTTGTTTCCAGCAGGTAAGATGGACTTATTCTGATTCCATTTCTGCCTGTTAAAGACCATTTCCTTCTTTTTTCTCCCACAAGAACATTTCTAGAAGAAGTTCTGAAATCTGTATTTTCTGATGAAGGATGGGAGGAAGACCCACTTGGAACATTCTCAGATTCGCTGCTGGTTAGATTGCCATTCATTTTTGGCTCAGTGTTTAGGTACTTTGCGTCTCATATATAAAAACAGTCTCAGGTTATGAGAGGATATCAGAGAGATCTTACTCTATCAAATATTCTTAAACTGCTCTTTGTATCCATTGTAGTTTCCAGGGAGATAAATAGAAGGCATTGCGTATGGAGCAACCTACATAATTAACACTGGGTAAGTGGTTATTGCTTATGTGCTGTAGCACATAGACAGTAATTGCATCTGACAAATAGAAAAAGTATAATTTCAAATCTCATACACATATAGCCTTACGTAAAATATATATCACACAGAACTTCTCAAGGTTTGCTATACTAGTAACAGAGATTTGCAATGCCTTTTATTCTCTTCCTTAAAAGAAAAAAAATCTTGAGAATTATAGTTGGCTTGCTTTTTATTGCACTGTGAACTCAAAAAGATCTTGTTTGCTCTGGAGACTGTGAGCAGTTACATATCATTGCAGGTGGGAATTGTTTTCACTAAGCTGTCTCTTAGTTATGATATATAATACACCATTTTACCTAAATCCTGGAGTTGCTGGTGCTTTTTGCGAGTCAACAACTAAGAATCGTATGTCAGTAATATATAACCACATAAGTGAATCACTGGACCACAGCTGTAGTTTGCAATATCACTTTTCAAGGATTAACAGGTCTTATAGCATGCTTTTCCATTGCTTCTTACAAAATCTGTGGGTTGCTGTAGAAATTATTGCATGTTGAGACACCACAAATATTCGTGCATTACAGAAAGTGTGAAGAATATCTGCCGCAAGACATTCACTTCATTTCAGCATTCTGAACGCGAACCTCACTTTTTCATCAGTGTACTATGTCAAGGGATCCTATCACATTAAGTAAACTACATTAAAGATTGTACTGGCTGTGTAACAGGCCTGTTTGACAGTGAAAGATTTTAACATGCCTTCTTTACCTAGAAAAATAAATGAATACAGGCACTTTTTACGGGCCAAATGACAAACTATAATGATTAATAGACCTATTTAAATGAATAATTGTCCTGTGTACTGTACAAGTTTATGTTGTACAATGGCTATATATGCAGCAGCTGACAAACTTCTTCTATGGAGATGTAAAAGACAAGATTTGGTAAAAATAACAGAACACAGCTGAGCCAGGCCAAGCTAAGAGTAAGCCTGCAGCATATTTCAAATGACCTCAGTGAAGTGGAGAGGATTTATTGACATTCGAAGGCTTCCAGCACCCTCCCCCAACTTTATTTCAAAGTCTGTCTTGATTTACTGTAGAATGTCATGTTTTAAAGACCTAAATTAATCCTAGTGAAACAAATCAAGGCAAATTTTCTTTGTTCTGTACAAGGTCTTGATTGATAGATTTCTATTTTTGCTTGCTTAAGAAGGAATTTGTGTGGCTATTGTAGGTATAAGGGAATAGAAATTTATGTGATAAACACTTTTATTTCTGTCTTACTTTTCATTTCCTGAGCACTGTCATGAGAATTACTCACTGCATAGGCAACTGTCACGGTGCAGGTGGGGGTCATCAATTAGTGCTGACATAGCAAATTGATCTGTGTTTAACCAGGTTTGATCAGATTTATTTTTAACCCTAGCATAGACGTGTATGTGACTCAGGTGTATATGAGCCTTTGCTTTCATGTTATAACATTCTCTGTTGCAATACGTGTTCTACTTGATACGCTTTGTAGCATGACTATGCTTCTTTTTAAAGGCTCCTTTTGCTTTTTATTTTTGTTGGATATTTGTCAGTTTTGCTGTTTTTCCTTCACGACTATAGTCTGCCAAAAAACTGTCAATCCTTGGTTCCTGCCAATTTACTCATTTGACAATAGTAGAGAAATTCTGATACCTGTGATTGAAGGATCCAGAAATACATTGCCTTTCTATCTTTACAGTTAAAAGCTAAAATAATTGTAGAATAAAGGAGATCTCACTGATTTTTATTTCCATAGTATTAAGAACACTATATATACATTACAGTGTTGGTCTAAGAATAATTAGTGAAAACTAGTCACTTGGCCAGATTCTTCAAACAGACTCATATAGGGTCACAGAGAACAAAAAACATTTCCCTAATGTTAACATAGCGGCAGTATAAACAAGAATATGAGGAAAGAGGGACAAGAAAACTCACAGATAGCATTAAGGTCTTGCTTATTGCTGCTGTGGACGAAACAGATTTGGCCTGGGGAGCATTAATTTTTCAACAGTTAAAATAGATTTTGGTATTGAGAAAGTATAAAAACTCACTTTTCCTTCCCACCCTTTTCTTTACTCCTTCATTCTAGTCTTTTCTATTCCCACCCTGAGATTAGAGTGTATTTACCCTAAATTAATCTCCTAAGGATATGAAATAATGTTTTGGGTTTGTTTATTTGTTTTTTTTTGCTTTTTGTTTTTTGTTTTTGTTTTGTTTTTTTTTGTCATCACAGTGACTTTACCGAAATTTAATGGAATTTATGAGCACTTGAACTTACAGAAAAATATTGTTAGGCAAAGTTCTTAGCTTTCCTTCAGCCACTTTAAAATTGCTACTATTTCATTTAGTATATTGTATGCTAACCAACTGTTTTAATTATTAATTAATTTGTGTGTTATCTGAATTAGGGTGAGAATGAGTTTATAGGCTTATGTCACTCAAGTTGGGGTACATGCCAAAGACAATAGTCAAACTTTATGGGAGTAACAGAAGCGTAGTGGTAAGATCTGAGTCTCTGAACTGAGTAAAAAGAACCTATAAATCTTTTGAAATGCATGTCTATTATTAGCTACTAATGGAACCAAAGTTTCCTTAGGGTTTAATTCAAAATCCAGTGAAATTGATGTAAGGATTTCCAGGTTTAGATTAAGGTCACAGTCATAAGTTTGTGATAAGAAACTGCAAAATCACTTTCTTTTTTGTCTTGGCTTCACTTGTACAAATATCATCAGTGCATTTAATATCTATAAAAATACTTTAAAACACAACTTCCTGAGAAGGAAAACCTAATGAAAATAGAATAAGAATAAAAGTAAATGGCCAGTAAGCCTGCGATGCCCTTACAGAATCTTTTTCCTATCATTCAGATCAGCTTTTCTCTCCTTTATTTTTATTTTTATTTTTTTTAGGCCTTTTGGCAACAATAAAGACAAGTAGAAATAATCTTCAGATAACATATGTCCCCAAGGCAATACAGAGTGCAGTCTGCAGAAAGAAATGAAATAACTTTCTTAAAATGTTTTGTTACAAAAACATGTTTTTATAACATATATATATATAACCCATAATTGTGTGGACTAGCACGCATAATGCACTGCAAACAGCATTTCTATTTCAGACATCTTGATGCTATTGCCATTTCAGAGTTCCAGGGAATTATGAGATAATACTATAAAAATTTGCCCAAGCATTTCCTGTAGGTTTATGAATATGCTGAAAACACACTTTTGTTCAGAGACAGAACTACTGATTTCTTTTCAGTCTAAGATTGTCACATTTTCTTTTCATCTGGTTTTACTTTTTCATTTTAGAAGGTTTTAGTGTAGGGCAATGGATGAGTAGTCTGTCTTTTTCTTACATGTGTACCCTTTCCATGCTTATGCTGTTTGTTTGTCCCTTCTGAAGAAAACACTGCAGGATTTTCTATCTCTGATCCAGTAAATGGAAAATTGTGTAGAAATCTATGTTGTGGGGTCATGAGAGGCACAATGTGAAGGATAACCCATCAAAGGTTTATAGGAGAGCATACAGTTTGGGAGGGCTTCTGTCTCAATGTTACTTGCTCTGTTACTTGCCGTATACACACTGGGGGGAAAAGGTCACTCTAATTTCATATTAGGCTGTTTTGTGCTTAAGATGAGAATGTGTTATGTCAGTGGAAGCTAATAGTATTTTTTGGCATATACAAGGGAGAGAAAGTTTTTTTCTAGTCCTGTTAAGTGTTGGCCTTTTTTTATGATACACGTACAGAAAAGCAGTGGGGGACTTAACATTGAGTATTTTGCAGAGAGTATTTTGCTGAGTTTCAATGTGATGTAAGATGAAAATCAACTTCTAAATGTGGGCTCAGGATAATGGAGGTTCTCCTGATCTGCTGAGCTTTGCTCAGATAAATCACATCAGTGATGGCACCTCTGCTTCCCTGGTCCTTTGGTTTGCTTGCACGTTTAACAGTGATTCTTGCTTAGTTTGTGATTCTAACCTGATTTAAGATAATTTACTAAAAGAAATTAACATACCACATTTATGAAACGTGACAGGTGTAGATGAGCAGTTCTGTTGCATAAGAACATAGGTTTATTGTTTACATATGAATTTTCAGAGTTAGAAATTACCCTCTGATATCAGATACCCTGCAGTTGTATTTCAGATCTTTCATGAAATTCTTGCAGCTATGTTTGATTTCTGTATGGAGATAGAACTGACTGAGAAATATCACCTCACATTCACTCAGTCCTAGAGAGGAAAAAAAGTCTCTTGACCTCTTGTGTCATATAGTTCTTCTGTTATTTTGACGATGATAGATTTAGAAAAGACAGATGAATTGTCAATGCACACAGTTTTTTCAAGGAAGGAATAAGAGTAGAAAAGCAATACAAAGACACTGGGGAAAAAAAAAAAAGTGATAAACTAACATTAACGGTGTCCATACAGGATCAGAGATGCATGTTTATTAGTACCAGGATGCTAATAGCGTAATTAAAACTGTAAAGGTCTTTGCTTTGTGACATTAATTTCTCTTTATTAAACTCTAATATAAGTAATGTAATTAGCGTGAATAAAGTGCAGGAGGGAGTTAACTGTTCAGCCTGTAAGTTGGAACTTTTCAAGGTTGTGTCCAGGTATACAAATTAAAGTTTGCAACAGATACAGCATGCAGCCTAGCAAAAATCAATAACCTCAACAGATCACATTACACAGAGTTATGTGAATGCCAATTAAGTAAATAAATGGACATAATGAGATGTTGTCAAGGAGAGATCTTAAAAGGAAATAAAAATGACTGAGGATGGAGAATGTACGTTATAGGAAAAAAGGCAAGAATTCAGAGCAACAATGTCAGACTGATTAGTAATCAAGGCACATTTGGATAATAAACATATCAGAGAGGTCTGCAAATTTGCAACCACATCCAGACTGCTCTAAAAGATGACTTCAGAAGTTAATTTATGCAAGCAATTTGTTCTCTGGTTCAAAATGACACAAAGTATTAAAGACTATTTACAAGATGACTGTGGCATAGATTGTCAGTGTGGAGAATGATAAAAATATTAATCTGGGAAGAATGTTTCACTTGGGCAAAAATACCTAAGATGGTAATGCATAAGCACAGGATGCATAGTTTAATATGCTCCTGTGATGTTTCTGAAGGCAGGAAAAAGAAAGAAATGCCTAAAACTGGAATACATCTGCTTTTCCTTCACTGACATCCAGAGATAATGTGTCCCATGACTGCAGCTTAGGCAGAGATCTTCTAGGTTCTGTGTTGCTTGAACGCCTGTCAGCTGGAAAGCATCTCATCTGTGCCTGCTCCTCCTTGGTTGTTTTATCCTTTAGTTTTCTTGGGATGCCACGATCCTTCCCTTAGTTTTTAACAGTTTTCCTTTCTCAGTGCAATCCTCAGGTTTGTAGTGTAAAATCAGTTCAGCCTGAAAGAGATCTTGGTATTTTTCTATTCCATTTTTCTGTTTCCTTCTGACTGTTTCAGCACACGTTTTTTTCCCCCTTTCCTTCAGTGGAGACCTTGTTTCTTGTCTGTTTGATTCAGTAGTTATTCAGGTTCAGTAACAATGCAGATGTAATTCTAAGCAGTAACATTTTTCCCTTTTCTCTGGAGATGCCTTTTTTACCCATCCCTACAAGTGATTGACCTGTAGGTTAGGAGAGCTTATGCAGGAAAAGTTCAATGAGGGCTTACTGCTTTAAACTGCAGAAGCTGTTCTAAGGAGCTCCCACCAGAAAATTTACCGTGTCAAACAGCTCTCTACATTCACTGAGCAAAATCTTGTCTCTTGCTAGCATAAGCATTTGGCATTTTTCAGTACCCGAAAATCTTACAAAGCAGTATTTGGGACCTGTTACTTTGCAATCCAGCCTCTTGTTAATTTCCTTCCTAAGATGCATTGCTACTTTTTAGGTGTAGTGTTTTTTGTTTTATCTCTGGATGTATTTATAGTATATGTTCCCACGTTCATTTTGTGTAATATAAATATATGTTATCAAAGAATAGCGTGTTTTTGATACTGTAACGTCAGTAATGCCTCTTTTCAAAGCAGTATGAATTTTATTCAAATGTTGTAAAGAGAGCCCATGGAGAATACTTTATTTTGAGACCATTTCTAACAAAATTCTTGCAGTGTCACTATTTTCTGTGTAATAGCTTATCTTTACAGTGTTAAAATAATGTATTTTGTATCTTTCAGTCTATCTATCTTATCTTCCTTTACCTATTAGATCTCAGAGTTCCTGCCAGAATATCTAGAAAAATGTTTTTCACTTCTGAGAGTGCACCTCAAGAAATGGAAAGTATTACATTCTTATGTTGTATAGGAAATTTGTCTCACAGCAAGGCAGGAGAGACTTGGAAAGTTGCATCTGAGTGATCCAAAAGTAGCGCTGAAATGCTATTTCAGCTCTCCAGGAAGATGAAAGAGCTTTTTACTTTCTTGTTACTATTATAATTTCAGAGTGACAAGTGATAAAAGCGGCACTGGGCTGAGTGCTTCCCACAGTTTTTAGCAGCATTTCTGAACCATATGTAATGCATTCCTTATTGATAGAAGTGCGGAAGGTAAGTTGTTCATTCTAAAAAATGGAATTTTGGAGGTCATGTTTCACTTTGCAACTTGACGTGCACAAAGGAACAAGCAATTAGCTGTACAGACATCAATAACATGCACGGATCCCTTTATTCATAGCTATTTGAATGCTAGTTAGTTTGAACAGATAAACAGAGATAATGATAAACTGTCAGTCCAAGTGTTTGGAAGGCAGGTAATGATGACAACAAAAGAAAGGAGATGAGCTGAAGTGGGAGAATAAAAGAATTATAAAAACTTTTGAGTATACTGACACTCGCCAGCTGACTTTGAAGTATATTTTGAAGAGGACAGTAGCGTGATGAATATATGGAATAAAGCCCACACAAGTGACAAAAGCGTAAACATACGTCTTCCTTGAAAGTATCTGAAATCAATTTGGGCCCAATTTTTTTTTTTTTTTTTTTTTAAACTTGAGCAGACTCTTTGTTTTTCCTCCGAACTACTATATTCCATCTGCTACTGTTTGTCATTTTGTTTATGAGACATACTGATAAGGCAGACCTTATTAACAGCTTGAGTCTTAAAGACTACAATATTAATGTGAAAATGGTGACATACATTCTGTGAAACAAAATAGACTGCTTGATGGGATAAACAAGCTACACTGTTTTACTGTTATTACTTATGGTTCCAGTGCTGTAAAAAATGAATTTAATAATGATTGAGAGCTCCTTCTTTTGACATACACAGTGTTTCTAACATGCCCAGATTCTTTTTTCTTTATATTCCTATAAACCATTCTGTACATTTTTACCCCTGCAAGAGGAAAAGTTGTCTGTATTGTAAGATTTAACTTTTTTCTTCCAAAACAATGCTTCTATTTGTCGCCATGCATTTCTTCTGTCTTCGGAACAGTGGTACTCACTGCAAGGTCCTGGATTGTGTAGTTGTCACGATGAGTTCTTAGAGGAAGCTTATGTGTGATTGTTAAGTTACAGAACAGCCATCACTGTATGTGGGGGTTTACTCTAAAGACAGGTCAGAAATCATAGAACTGCCTACAACAAGGTGATGGACAGAAAACACCAGCTGCAGGGATGCATCTTAAACTTGCCTCACTCAGGTCTGCCTGTTGCTGAGCAGCTCAGTCATCCAGAAAGGATGATAAAATCTGTTATGCAGGGAAAAATAGGAAGCACATGCTTTACATTATGGAGCAGAATAATTTTCTTTCATTGATGGTGGAGACATCCCACTGTAGGGACTGTTAAATATGGATTTAGTACTGATAAAAATATGGCACTAAATGATTTAAGAAGGGTAAAGCGAACAGAGAACCACACTGATAATTCCATTTCCTTGATATGCTATAGTTTCATACAGGAATAAGAATTTAAGTTGGAAAGTAACCCCTTCCCCATAGGCTAGATTTAGAAGTTCTATAGGGTACGTTGATTAAAAATCAGATAAATCTGGAATTTATCTGAATAATTTGATAGAACATTATAAAAATAATGTAACCTCTCAGTTCGTCTGTATTTGTTAATGTCAGATATAATTATTCATCCAATTTCCATCCATCTCATTTATGTTCAAGGGTGGAACCTCAATTATTTCTTTTCATAAAAGTTTTTTAGCACGCTATTTAAAACTCATTGAAATGGGAAACATTAACATTATCCGCATACAAATGGACAGCAGGAGGTGAGGAGGGTAATGCTGGCAAATTTCCAAAGGCTTTGTAGTGCAGGTCAAACAGACACTTAGCATGTGAGGTCTATATTTAACAGTACTTAGCGCTGGACAAATATTGGGTGTTTCAACAGTTAGCCTTTGTCTATGAAGCTCTCTGCTTGTAATGGGAAATAGTATAAATCAAGTGTCTGCGGTGTGTTTGCTAAGAAAGTTGCATTGGAGTGAATGGTGATGTTACTCTCCTGCCTCCAGCAGCAGCCTGGAGTTCCTACCGCTTCAGCTACGTTTCTTGTTGGACACAATTAGAGTTACTATAAATCGATTTCCTTAAATGCTGTGCATCAGTCTATTCAAAGGATATTGTGCCTCTTCTTTTTAACAAACTGAATTTTCGTTGCCTTGCTTTGTGCCATGTGCATGTGAAGCAAGCTCTGAAGTTGATGCAGGCTCTCCAGGTGGTTCTCCAGAGGCCAGGCTATGAAATTGCTGCTCTGCGTTTCATAGAATCATAAAATGGCTTGGGTTGGAAGGGAGTTTAAAGATGATCGAGCTCCAGCCCCTGCTATAGACTGCACCCCACGGGATCAGGCTGCCCAGGGCCACAGGCAACCCAACCTTGGGCAGCTCCAGTGATGGGGCACCCACAGCTCTCTGGGCAGCAGCGCCAGCGCCTTACTGCCCTCTTCTAATTTAAAGCCTTTTCCCCTTGTCCTATGACCATCTACCTGTATAAAAAGTCAGTTTCTCTCCTGATTATAGGCTCCCCTCAAGCATTATAAGGCCTTAGTGAGGTAATCCTGAAGCCTTCTCATCTGCAAGGTGGACAAGCCCAACATTTAGTTGCAATAAGAATGGTGGCATCTTCTTTACGTTGTGTAATAAACAGTATTAGAAATCAGGCTTTGCTGAGACGATAAGCATCCTGTTAAATGAGGGATGGTTCCCAAACAGCAGCTTTCAGGGCTGTCAGCACAGCAGGTCCCTATGACCCAGCCCACACGTGCCTGCAGCGGTCATGTGAAGGGAAGGCCCAACACTGAGCACCCACAAAATGTCTGTTGTGCTTTCTCAAACTGTTGCCATAACACGCTAATAGTTATTTTATGATCTTACTAAATAATAATTAAAATTCCTAGTACCTGTCTCGGCTGATTAAGGTAATTATGGTGCTTCCTAGTACGGCAGTACCTCAGATTACTGTTGCTGCTTGCTTCTCTTGCTAAGAATAAACCAGGAATTTTTGCACGGCCTCATTCAGGAGCCACTGCAGTTGGATACGAATTTGCACGCGTGCAGTTGCGCTCATCTTGTCCTGCTTTCAGTGACCGGCGTGCAATGCTAGGTCACTAAACGTCATTTCCCGATTCGCGTAGACGCATTAGGAACTTGCATCAAAAGCGAACAAATCAAAGAGAAAGAGCGGCTCTCGTTGCACGAATCCCGCTCCCGCGTGTGAAAGGCGCTGCCGGTCCCACAGCTCAGCCGGATCGGTGCAGCTGCTTGAGGCGGAGCTCGCGCCTCTGCCCCGCACGAGCGGCGGCGCTGCTGGAGGAGCCGCTTCCCCAAGCGCGCGCCCCGCCGCCCCGCGCGCAGCCGAAGGTGTGAGGGCGGGGTGATGCCGGCGCTCGCAGCCCTGCCCCGGGTTCTGCCTTCACTGCACCGCGCCGCTTCGGATTTCTTGTGTCACCCTGGGGGCTCCCAAGGAGCCATCGAGGGTTTCTGAGGCTCTGCAACTCCATCTCGACGTTTCCTGCGGCTGCTGGGTAAGAGACCGGTGCTCGCAGCTGTTGGGGCTTGCTGGTTGTTGCCCGCGTGCACGTGAAGAGGCTGAAGACCTCAGCAGCGCGTGGCTGATTTGCTTTTCTTTTTGCTTAACTCTGAGGAAGTTTAACCTGGTACCGCAGAAGCGCTATTGTTTCCACCTACGATGCAATTGTAAGAATCAGTGCTAATTTCACCCATCGGGTTGCCAGCACGGTGGGTTTAGAGCTTCTTCCCTGAAAGAAAAAAAGAGGCAGAGTGCATCCAGTGCCCCGCAGCGCTCGGAGCTCCCCGCTTCTGTCCGGGGGAGCGGCTCTTTGCCCTGCGGAAGGGCGCAGGGTACAAACGCAGCGCGAGATTGCTGTCTTCTGAAGTCAGATATCTCTTGATTATCTTCTCTTTACCTAGTTAGCTTAGGGAATTGAATTCACATTCTGCTTCTTTTTAAAAGGCAAAGTAGGACTGTTCCGCTAAAATACCTTTTTTGATCCTTTTTTTTTTTTTTTTTTTTTTTTTTTTTTTTTTTTTTGTGGAC
>JAOWBP010052397.1:0-13103 GCA_028571105.1 Tragopan temminckii
ATGCCCCATCCCTGGAGGCATTCAAGGCCAGGCTGGATGTGGCTCTGGGCAGCCTGGTCTGGTGGTTGGCAACCCTGTACATAGCAGGGGGGTTGAAACGAGATGATTATTGTGGTGCTTTTCAACCCAGGCCATTCTATGATTCTATGAAATACTCTCCATCCCTCCATTAAGATGCTATGTCCATCTACTAACCTAACTAAAGCAGTATGCAGAAGTGTTCAGTGTTTCAGTATCTCACAAAAATGACTCAACACTGTACTGAACATAAAGAGGAGAATTCATTGAGTAATTTGTGCTAAGAGTACAGTAGATCTAATACCTGCTGTCAGATTCTGTTGTTCTTGCAAGATAACAATTTTGGCTATTTGTGCTCTTAAAGTGGCCAGTTCATTTTCCAGAGCGCTGATCTTCTGCAGAGCTTCTTCATTTGCGATTACTGTGCTTCTGGGTGCTGGTTCTTCGTGTAACACATTTGGTACGGAGTCTGGTCTGCCCAGGGAATTTCCATGTAGTTCACCTGAAAGGGGCTGGGCTGTTTTTGACCACACTTCTGACCTGTAACAAAAAACACCAGAAAATTCTTCTTAAAAGGCTTTCCAATCAGTAAAAACGAAAGCAAACCAAGAACAGAAGTTGAAGGATTGACAAAAATTGTCTTCACACCAGTCACTTCCACCAAAACATTATACAGCTTAAAGTAAGAGCCATGCATCCCTTCTATTTGTATTACTGGTGTTTCTTCTCTTTATACCTAGCCAGCTTTTTAAGGAGCACTGAATTTCCAGAGGAAGAAGGAATTAATTCCCTCCTGCCCCAACTCTACTCCTTTGCCTCATGCCTATTTTATTTTTTGTTGAAATTAAGATTTAAATTTGTTTTGGTCCAAATGCTTTCCATAAGCTGCAAATAGTCATTTGTACTTGATTCCTTTGAAGGAGAAAGAGTTTGTTAGTTCCATGGCACATTTTTATATTGTTTCTGAACTTCTGGACTTCTTTTCCATTTCTGTCCTCCATTTTACCAGTGGTGGGAGAATGGAGCATATGGAACTTGATACTGCTTATCAATAAATAGGAAGGGATCTTATGTCAAGGGTTCTAAGAATAAACACAACTAGAGAGAAATAAAGCTTCACACAATTTAAGAGAGTTTGTGAGCTTCCCTTCTTCTCACAAAGAGCAAGAACATTCAACTCTGCTGCCTTCGCACATGAAGGCAGAAGCTATGTTAAACACAGAGATTATTGAACATCTGCAGTCACCAACAGTTTATATTCATTGGTGACAACAACATTTTAAAACAGGCTGAGTAGAGCTGATACAGATTAATGATAATGGGTTATCATAAATCAGATCACCTCACTGCAGCATTAGATGATCGACAATTGAGTCTTTCACAACACTGACAGAAAATACCAGACATTATCCAGAGAAGCTGTGGATGCTCCTTCCATGGAGGTGATTAAGGTCAGGTTGGATGAGGCTTTTGAGCAACCTGTTCTAGAATGACAGAGTCATCAAAGGTGGAAAAGACCTAAGATCATCTAGTCCAACCATTAACTCCTCACCACCACGCCCACTAACCCACGTCTCTCCAGCCTGTTCCAATGCTTGACCACCCTTCCTGAAAAGAAATTTTTTCTAATATCCAACCTGAATCTCCCAGGGTGCAACTTGAGGCCATCACCTCTCATCACATCACTGTCACGTGGGAGAAGAGGCCGACCCCCACCTCACCACAACCTCCTTTCAGGCAGTTGTAGAGAGCTGGAAGGTCTCCCTTGAGTCTTCTCCAGACTGAGCAATCCCAGTTCCCTCAAGTGCTTCCTGTAACACTTGTGCAACAGACCCTTCCCCAGCTTCGCTGCCCTAGTGGGTGGCAACCCTGACACAGCAGCAGGGTTGGAACTTAGAAAAGTTGGAAAACTGAAAAATACCAAATGTACACTGCACTACATAGCATCATGCATAGGTGTAATAAGCAGTGCACATTGAAATGTTCATGTCTGCTAAATAATTGACCTATATCACAGAATGGCCAGGGTTGGAAGGGACCACAAGGATCATAAATCTCCAATGCCCCTGCCACATGCAGGGCCACCAGCCTCGCCATTTAATCCTAGGCTAGTTAATACTAGACCAGGCTGCCCAGGGCCCCAACCAACTTGGCCTTGAACGCCTCCAGGGACGGGGCATCCACAACCTCTCTGGGCAGCCTGAAAGTGCTGCCTGAAAGACCTGCAGTGCTTCACTAGAAGTTTACATTGCCTTAAGGTCACTATTTACCTAGAGGATTCTTTTAGTCCGATCTCATATCTACCTGTCTCACTCCGCCCTTCCTTTGCATGCAGGCACTTCAGAAGTACATCAGTTCTACAGTTTCTGGAAGCTTAGTCTGAACTAAAGTTTTCTCTGCACTACAGAACTGTGTCTCTGTTTCAGGCTGGTGCGAGCAGTAATTTGGGTACGTTAGAAAATGGAACTTGATCACTCAGGCCAACCTGTTTCATGCAGCTACAGTGCTATGCAGTACTCCACATCCAACATAGAAGTATCTATGCTATCATCCTGGACACAGGTATTCACACGTTTCCCTGCCAGTCTTCATTATAAAGATGAAGACAAAATATAAGTTGTAATTTTAAAATTATCTGCTATAGAATGCAAAGCCTGACCAGAAGAGTGAAAAATGATGTGACAATTACCAAATTGTCAGAATGATCATTGCTGTTAGTCAGGAAGCCTTAAAGTACCTTGCCCCACACTAATGAAACCTCTGGAGAACTAGAGAAGAATCAGTGCAAGCGATTGTGCCACACCACAGTAGACGTTCTTGTGGAAGCAAGGTTGTGTGAAGCTTAACTTATTTATTTCAGAGATAATAAAACCTACAGTCATCTCTGTTCATGTTCCCAAAGCAGTCTTTCATTCATAATCCTGTTATTGTAATCTCTACTTATTCTTTTCCAGTTCCTGCCTTTTCTATCTCCCAGCCCAGAAGTGCTCTGCATTAATTGTAATGCACAGTGTATTCTCATTGGAGAGAGCTTAGCTCTTTTGCTCAGCTTATAACTTCAAAGAGAAAATCCAAGTGCATACCTGAGCCTTGTAGAGACTTCACCTTCCTCTTGAGCAACCCATCCCACATCTGCAAAAGAAGCCACTGCATCTTCTCTAAATTGATGAGGATGATTTCCTTCTGTGGCTTGAGAAGTAAGCTAGATTTTAAAGACAAGATTGAAAGTTTTAGAAACATTATTCCCAGCCTATTTCACATTGTTTTATCCAGTACTTTTAGCGAGGCTGCACTTAACTATTAACACATACATGCACAAAACACATCAATAGACTCAGTACACTTGTTACTGTCCTGAGCTTAGTGTAAAATCTAACACACTATTCAATCTAGTCTCCTGAATATTTGACAGAAATTACATTGGTTTTTGAGATTCACGACTAGCTACGTGTACTATGGCACAACACTCAACAATGGAAGCCCAAAGCAAACTGTTACCTTAATGACAAATAAACATCAACACTCTGAAGCACTCTGCTGTAATAACTCAGATAATGTTTTAATGATATTCATCACCAGTAGTTAAAAAAGAAAATAATTACTACTTCTCCCTATTAATCTTTTACACTAACTTAGTACTACTGTGACAGAGAAATTGTTGTAGTGTTTCCCTTTCTCTACAACGCCCAGAATTTCTGCATGAGACTTCAGCCGTGTCTGTTACACGGGGAAAAAAAAAGTCCTTCTACCAACTCCATCATCATGAGGACTTTCAAAGACAGCTATGACAGAACTATAATGGAATGAATAAACTATTTACTAAATAATCTCATTTACAGCATGCCAAATAGACAGACCGTCTTGTAGCACAGTTTTGCTGCTATTTCTATACCTTTCTGAAGCCAAAGGTGAACAAGGCTCAAAGAGACTGGAACATTTCTTCAATTTACAGTTAAGTGACCCAAATGGAAATCTGACAAATTGTCTGGGCCATCAACATATGTTTCATAACCACAAGTATACAAAATGGTTTCAAATCTACTTTGAAATATCAGCTGCTTCCCCAGGCTACACAAGGACATGTGTATTCAGTCCAGTGACTCAGTACAGCCTGGTCTCTGTACTTAAGCAAATAAAAGCTACTGAAATATCTTTCAGTAATTCCTCCTGCTCTGTTTGCTGCCTTTAGTTATTCATTTCCAGTGTGACTATGCCACCTCTACTGCATATGTTACATATAATCCACGTGCCAAAAGTGCTGCAGGTGTTTAAGTGCCGGCAGTGGCAGAGAAACTACTAACACTGACAAAGATGGTGGCATCATTTAATAGTCTCTGAAGTATTGCCCTGATTCATCCTGCTAGCACTTAAAGGCAACCCACTCCTATAAGAAGAAACTATAAAGTAGCAGCAACCACGAAATGCCAGCGCTATCCTGAATTTGTAGCTGACCCAGCACAGTAGGACTGTAATCTTGTTTAGGTAAAACCATGTATGAAGAACGTGCACACATATTTTAGTTGTAGCCTTTGATACGCAAGTTCCAGAAATATAGAAGTTCTGTTTTTTGTTGTTATTTTTTTTCCTCCCCTAGGAGTTGTCACAAACAGCTTCGGAAATTGAGAGTATGAGGTGAAGATGACTACTCTTGCAACTTGCGTGTGAGCCTTTATCACAGCTCCCAGGAGTATATATTGGCATTACTCGATCATTTGGAAACAACAGGGTTTTTTCCAGGTAGCATCAGCACAGATGGTAATATGTTATCACGTTAACAGTTGTGCCTAATACCATCACAGTCTGCCTCTCTTCAGAACAGTCTGGAGCATACTATATTGCACGTTAGGACTGTCATTGTTTGAGGTTTCCTTGGATTTTTTTCTTCTTTTTTAAAATAAAATTCTCATGACCACTGCAGATGTATTAAAGCTAACGATAATTAAAATAAATCTCATCTGTAACACAGCAGCTGCTTCTTGCAGGCCATACAAATTTTCCAAACGGTAACAGCCATGTGAGGAACTATTACCACAAAAAGGCTGCAGGTGCATTTAAACAAAGGTATTACATGTACTTGCATCAGAAATCATTTTAGAAAGCAACAGTAAGGAATGCATTTACCACGGTCAGGTTTCTTGTATCATGAGATAAGTAACTTCTAATCCAACATCTAGTCGCAAGCCTTCTGTTAAACTGTGATGCAAGTTTCTTCTTACTTTTTAATTCATATTTACGTGTAAACAGAATCTGCTTGTTCCATATGCAGATGTTTCTTTTCTCTATCCCTATAAATAAGGCCTTCTACAGAAGTCGGTTCTGAATTTCAAGTTGAGGCAAGATTTTTAACTGAACTTGGAAGCTAAAAGCCAGCACTCATCCCTTAAAACATCTGCTTGTCTGTAGAACATAGATAGTTAAAGAACCCTGCTGAATGCCCTCCAGCCCATCTTGGCTGAGGAACATTTGGACAACTGCTCTGCCAACGCCTGAAATGGAGAAATAACAACTGAAAACGGAGGCCCAATTCTATTAAACACTGGATTGCAGGAATTGGATGAAGGAGTGGAATTAGCTTGCTTTTCTGTCTCTGCGTAATATATAGCTGTTTCCCCAACTTTTTCCTTAACAGACTTTTTTCCTATTTTAGTGTGTGCTTCACATATGTATATGTGCATGCAGACGAAGAATGTTTAAAAAACAAAAACATACTGAACTCCTTTTAGGTGGTGTCAAAATAGGGTCCTACCTCTTGTTGGCTCCACGAAGTGGAAAGTAGAACAAATATTTTTACACATTTAAGAAAGAACAAAAACCTCAAGTTTCGAATTACTAATAGACCTGCGTATTAAACATTTGGAAATACTTCTTCAGGACAAACTTACTGTGATTTTTCAGATTGGCACTGATGTTTGCTACATTCACATCAATTCCTTAGGAGGCATGTGTTCAATTATAAGGTGTATATACAAACAGAAGCATGGGACTACAACAGAGATGTCGTATCTGGAAGACACTGGATTGATAACACCAGAGGAGGAAGGCTCCTATGTTCTGTGTATTTGTCAGTTTGTTTGAATCTACCTCAGCTATATTGATGCTCAACTTTTTCCTCCTAAAGACCACAGGTAAATGTAAAACATGACATACAAAACCAGCTTTACGAACCACTTTCATTTGTTCATGCTATATACAGTCAAGTTCTGTCACTGCTTACTGAACACATGAGCTGCACTTAGAAATAAATATTGACGAGGACAAAATCCACGGAGATAAGTACTACAACAGTCACACACCTCAAGCATGCGAGGAGAAAAGAATGAACATAAACAGAGATGCTTTTTCAATACCCCTTATCCATTTATCATAAGAAAATGAAAGCCTGTAGAATGTTTACTGATCTCAGATAAAGTTAGAAACATGTTGGTATGCATGCACCCCCAGATGAGGCAGGTATGGTTTGCTTTGGTTTCTGGATAAAGTGACTTACAGCAGAGTTCAGTGCATGGTCCTTTCATAATATAGCTAAAGCTGGCAAGAAAGAAAAAGGAAGAGACAGCTATAGGAAAGCCTCAGTTGCAACAGTATAAACGTGATCAAGACTGGTACTGAACTTCACTACAGAACCTTAACACTGAGATAAAAACAAAGATAGATGTTAGCATCACACTTCTACATGTTCAGCAGTTTATAAACTGAAACAGTTATAATTATTCTCAAATATATTTTTAAAAGCCCACACTAACCATATAAACTTTAATATGCACTTTGTAATATTTCAAATTCAATCAACTATGACAATGGTAAGGAAAGGTTCCTAAAAGCAGTACATCTTATAGAAGATGAATGTTTATACTTAGTGTGGATAAAATCAAAGCAAAGCTCACTGTTCATGTCTTTACATTTCAACACTAAAAGTATTCTGAAAAAACTCCCCAGATGTTTCTCCCAGGTCTCTGCAAGTACAAAAAACTAGAATGTCTTCTTCTGTGTACTGTATTGAGAGAAGGCATTACTTGGCTAACTTTTTTACAAGTAGGCATTATCTTCCCTTGCATAGCTTTCACAGCAGGGTGAATCAGACACAATGCAGGACGACTGCACTTCTTCAAATGTGCGGCACACACAGCTGTACTGCTGACATAATCAATTACATACCTAAATGTTCAAATTCAGCAGGCCGTTTTGTTGTCCTTCCCACTTGCACAATCCCCCTCTAGCAATGTATACGTTTATTATTTCGAGTTTCATGAAGATACCTATGATGGGAGATACTTGGCCCCCAAGTCTCTAAGAGTGCAAAAATGTTAGCATGGCTTTTACTATCACCACAAAGAGCCTTCTATGGTAATCTGGATTATTTGATCGGCTTATTTTTAATTCAAATACTATTCATACATCTCATATAGGATACAGGAGTAATGCAAGAGTGAAAAAATTAGCTATGTAAAAATTACCTTGTCTTAGTATGGCTGATGGTTTCCACCATTCATCTTTGTGTTCTCCTCCCTTGTTCAACCCAAGAAACATTCCTCCCTCAGCAGGAGTTTCAAGCACTAAATCCCTGCAATTCTATACCCACCCCCTATGCACAGCATTCTCAGAGTAGAAAAGATTCTGTGTAACAGCTTCCATTTTCCCATCTGTTCCTGAACAACTTGTTATAAAAAGCAAGTGTTTCTCCTCCTTCAGCTTTTGCCCTTACTCTTTAACCTCCCACTAGGTGCAGTCAAAGTTACAAGATAACAAATGAGAAAGCTGCACAGCACTGATGTTCCCCTTTCACCTATGATGTGCTAGCCTTCTGCAAAAACAAAAAAAACAACGGTACTTGTGTTATCTTATAAATAATTTTTTGCTTTCTTATAAAGTTTGTTATTCTCCCCAATATTTTTACATAACTGCCCACCTTTGGATGCTTTTTAAACCTAGTCTTTAGTACTGTTTTTTAGAAGTAAGTTTTAAATGTTTCTCTCTTAAGAATTGATATTTTTTTTCCTATAAATGACTTTTTAAAACTGTATGTTCTGGGCTGCATTAAAAAAGGGGTGGCCAGCAGGGAGAAGGAGGTGATCGTCCCCCTCTACTCAGCTCTTGTGAGGCCCCATCTGGAGTACTGCATCCAGGCCTGGGGCCCCCAGTACAGGAAGGACATGGAGCTCTTGGAGCGGGTCCAGAGGAGGGCAACTAAGATGATCAGAGGGCTGGAGCACCTCTCCTATGAAGAAAGGTTGAGGGAACTGGGCTTGTTTAGTTTGGAGAAGAGAAGGCTCCGGGGGGACCTCATTGTGGCCTTCCAATACTTAAAGGGAACGTATAAACAGGAGGAGCAATGGCTGTTTACAACGGTGGATAGTGATAGGACAAGGGGGAATGGTTTTAAACTGAGATAGGGGACATTTAGGTTAGATATTAGGAGGAAGTTTTTCACACAGAGGGTGGTGACGCACTGGAACAGGTTGCCCAAGGAGGTTGTGAATGCCCCATCCCTGGAGGCAGTCAAGGCCAGGCTGGATGTGGCTCTGGGCAGCCTGGTCTGGTGGTTGGCGACCCTGGACATAGCAGGGGGGTTGAAACTAGATGATCATTGTGGTGCTTTTCAACCCAGGCCATTCTGATTCTATGATTTTAGAAGTTTTATTTTCTTTAGGAACACAATGTGTGTTACAGCAACACTGGTCAGCATTTAGGCAGTACAGAAAAGAATCCATAGCAGGTAAAAATCTGAATTGGAAGTGGGAAGATCTGAAGTAGAGTATTCTATGTGGCAGGTTTATCTAATTCTGCTTTCATGAACCTTCAAGTCAGCTTATTTAAATGAGCCATAGTATTCCCTAAAATCTTTTGATGCAAGAGTAAATCTCTTCATCTGTATAGAGAAACTTTTGTTTTAAACTGTTGAGACTGCCTACCTGAAACTGAACTCTTGGACATTGTATTAGAGAGAGGTTAGTACCAATTTTTCTCACAATACTCCGAGATGAACCATAAGGCTTGCTTGACCAAAGTACCTAATGGGAAGAAAAAAAAAGTCAGATGTTAGATTAAAAAATTAATCACCATATTGGAACAGTTTTCCTTTATCCTTCTGTACTGTGCTTGTGCTAAATGTACATATGATTTAGAAGTTATTCTTTTCTTGCTAAGAATATAATATACAGTTATGACTGTTTAAGTTCGAGACAGCCTTTACATTAAGTTTAAATTCAAAGCAATAAATCTAGCAATGCAGTAGGATTCAAAAGATGTGATCTTCAAAAGCCTGATTTGCCCCCTTTTAACACAATGAGGAATTTGCACTGAGTCATACACTGCTTTTTAAGGCGTTTCATGAAAACCCATTCAACCATGAAAAATCCAGAATCACAGAATGGCCTGGATTGGAAGGGACCTCAAGGACCCTGAATCTGCAATCCCCTGCCACAGGCAGGGCCACCAACCTCCACCTTTAATACTAGACCAAGCCGCCCAGGGCCCCATCCAACCTGGCCTTGAACACCTCCAGAGTGTTATGTAATTCCACATTCCCCAAATCTTTTTTTTTTTTTTTTTTTTTTTTTTTTTTTTTAATTAAGAGGTCTTCTAACACAGGAACAGTGTCAACTGGTCTTAACAGAAGCAGACTATAAGCCTGTACAAAGTAGAACGTGCAACTGTGGAATTAAAGAGAAAAGTGGAAAAAAGAAATATTTGAAAATTAAAATGCCCTAACATACAGATGCAGTAAAGGAAACTGCAAATAGAACCCCATTTCATCTAGATTCTGATTCTGAACTGTTTCTACTGAAATTCACATTTCTTCTAGGTCATTTCAGTGGGGATTTACTTTTTATCTTTTGTTTTACTTAATGACAAGAATGCTTGCTCTCCTATTTTACTAAAGTTGTATGAAATGAGACCTTAGCCCTAGAAGAATTCTACAAAAAGAGCCAGAACAGAAGAAAAGAATAGAGAGGAGTGGGAAAGATTTCAGTAGAGAGAATGACAACAGAAACAAAGGAGAAAAGGTAGAAGGATTGAGGCAAAGGCTGTAATGAAGATGATGTGGTTAATAAACAATTAGAACACTGTCTGGTAATTAAAAATACTTGGACAGTATTTACTTCTGACTGTAGATACAAATTTACCATTCAGATCTTAGTTTTTAGAGGTTCATGAGTTAAAGCAAACTCAACACCCTGTTAGAAGGTTGCCACAAACAGAAATCTTATTATGAATAGCATGGATTGGATCTGTTGAAACAACTCTGATATGGCATGGCTGTATTGCTTATGCGATCTGTGTGGTGAAGCTGTGGGAGTTTCACACCACACCACTGAATAACACTTTGATATGCTACACAAAAATCACTACTCTTAAAATGCAGACGGTTCTATTAAGAACAAAATATTATGCTTCACAGTATTTATCCCCAGATTATATTATTTCAAAAACTTCACAAAAACATTTTGCTTAGCTCTACACTAAAGCATCTTTCTTTCCTCTGACTTTAATAGAATGTATACATTTTGACAAAATAAATGCACATATGTACAGCACATATGCTATGCTAGATTTCCACATCAGATTCTCATCGTTGCCAGCGATCCCCCCAGACTCAATTTTTCATCACAGGAAATACAGCTCTGCTTCATACGCAGTTAAGTTTGAATACAATTTTTTTCAACCTACAGAGTCCTTTCTGGGAACTGCATTTTAGATGCCACAAAGAACAACTTCTCATTTGTGATGACCACATTATTGTCATCTACACACCTGAACAAAAAGTAAGTAGATTGGAGCCCTCAAGAATAAGTCACCGATAAGCAGTACTGCAGTAATAGTCTCATATTTACTGTCAATTCTGCTGCTAAAAGCAGAACGGTTGACAACAGCCTCAAAGTGATGCTGCACTGGAAAAAAATACCAGTCAAGGGAATGCTTGATTAATTATGGAAGTACTTCCGCAAGAGCAAAGAGCCTGGACTACGTGCTGTACTGCCAACCTAAGCGCAGTACATTTCAAACAGGTGGTAGAACTTGTTTAGAGATTGCTCAGACCACAGACAAAAGGTTGACTGGGACCCATATCCTCCATAATATTTGGTGCCTAAGTGCATTTCAGGTTTTTAATGACTCAATTTGGGTAACTCAAGATACGCCTAGACAGTATTTTCAGAAAACTGCACACAAGTTGTGCCTCAAGGTATGCCAATAAAGTCAGCACTGCCCAGCTGAGCTAATAAGTCTCAGCATTGCTCTAATCCTGTTCACACAGCTTCTTGTTGACTTCAAGCACTGGCAGAGCAGGTCTGCAGACTATTACTTAGTAATACCCTCTTATTGCATCAGTGTTTTACTGTTCTGCAGGATGGCTAACATTTGGAAATGTAACCACATTATCCCAGGCTTGAGACAAACAGAGAATAGGGGAAACAGAGATTAAAAACTTTTTTCCCCCTATTCAGACTAAAGATGTTGCTAACAATAGCCATGCCAGCACCCACAGTAGTAAGCATATTCTTGTGCTCTGAATTTTCAGTGTTATACTCCATGAAATCTCAGATTTAAGTTTTAATAAGATCCTAAAATACTGATTCTTATAGGTAACCTACAATATATATCAGTTTTACTCCCTGTAAATTCCTCAGTGGTCTATCACAATCACCAAAGTAAGAAGCATCTTAAATAAGTACTTACTGTTGGTAAGAAACACATTTTAGTAAGATGGAATTCATAACTTAAAGACATTACTGTATTGGAGACAGCAATTCTACTCAAAATGGCTTCCTAAAGATCTCAGTGAAACAGCAGATGATATGTAGCAGATCTCTCTGCATTGACAGAAAACTCCCCATATTCTTTCATTCAGGAGGAAACCTACGCAGGCACATTCCTCTGTTTCCCTAGTGAAGCACACAGCCATGTTGCTCTCCTATACAGTAACATTTTCAGGAGGAGAGGAGAGGCAGATACAACACAATAATCATCTTATCAGTTTCATGGGGCTTTTTGTATCTCTAAGATAAGAGCAAAGAAGGAAGGACATTTAAGAATGAATTCAGTTGTCAAGCCAGTTGAAAATTTTCCTTCAGCTTCAAAATACACCTAAAAGAGGAGAATGGAAAGCATCACCTACACTGTAAACAGTTTATTGTTAGTGCTAGAAGGAACTACATGGTATTTTTAATGCATACGTTACTCAGTTCTTCAGTGTCTTGAGTAGAGAACTGCACACCTGCTCAGCAATGCAGAATCATACAGATACTGAGTATATTTAAAGTGTTCTGCTGGAATGGACAAGGGCGAACTAAAATATATGAAGTGCTTTCAATAGCTGATTTTATGGAAAAAAAAAAGAAAAAAAAAAGAATCAAGTTCGAAACACTTACTGATTCCATGTTAAGTCCAACTTGCTCAAAAATCATCCTCATTAGGCTCTTAAACCAACGAATCATCTGGACGGGTAAGGGTTCTTCCAAATCTGGATTTAAGCCTTCCAAATCTACAGGGCTGCAGAGGTTCCATAGTCCTTCTGAAAAAAGAAACATGAAACAAACAGAGAAGCAATGCTGTGGTCATACACAGAAGAAAATTGCTCCATGTATTTTAAAAAGCCTCTGAAGCAGCTGCTGAAAACAAGACACTTGCAGACAATTCCTAGTACTGCAAAGCACAGTTATCCAGAAGACAACCGACCTGGTAGAGGCAACAAAGAGTTTCTGTAGTATGATTTTTAAGAAGTCAAAGCTGCTGCAGAGTTAATGGCTAAAACACTGGGAAAAATGACTGCTCACTTCAACTTGAATGGAATGCCTGCAACCAAGGACCAATGCTACGATTCAAGGGCCACATTCCTAGCTGAAACTCTTCCCTACGCAAAAACAAACTCCAGAAAGCAGACCCCTTCTCCTCGCTTACATTCTCTGACAGCTTTGTTGTTTCCCACAACAGAAACATGGAAATATGACTAATAGAAGAAAAAGACAGGAAACAGTGTCAATGTGGGACCTGAAAATCCTCGAGTGACTTATAAAGTTGGCCAGATTTCAAACTGTGTCTATTTATACATACTACCATTCACTAAAGATGTTTTTATTGCCTATCTT
>JAOWBP010052398.1:0-13101 GCA_028571105.1 Tragopan temminckii
TTCCACATATTTCAAATCCCCTGCTTTCTGCTGTATGAGTTTTACTACCATGACACACCATAGATGATTTGGAGATGGAATTGCTTCAGTACAAATCAAACCAAACAGTACAATCCAAGGATCATAGCAATAATTTTGACAGCAAAAGTATTTACAAAAAAGTTGTACTTTGCAGTAGATGCAGACAGACAGAACAAATGTGAAGACAAAAATATCAAATGCATTTAAATTTCATTTAAAATTCTAACATCACTTACTTTTACTTACATTACAATTACTTTATGCTAGCAATCTATATGGTCACTAAAACATATGGAGTTCAATTTGTAGAGATAAAACAGCATGTGTTGATTTCAGAAAAATAATCAACAACAAAAGGACAACTGAAGAGTTTTAACTCTTTACAGAAAAACAGTCCACAAAGAAAAGTCTAGTAGCTTTCACCACCTTGCAGGTGACCATTCTGAAGGCTTGTTCCCTCTGACACACAAGCGCACACTCAAGTTGCTTCCTTCAATTTTGTTTCTGCCACTCCACACATCACCATTTTCTTCAGCAGAACTGTGCCCTGGACAATAACCTTACAATAAAACATGAAGAAATGAAGAGCAGCTGCTTCCATGCAAAACTCACAGAAACGCTTTTATCTGGGAAATGCAGAGGACAAGAATGAATGTAATCACGTTTTACACTGCAGTGCCAAAGTTATTACCTTACTAACCTTGTAGGCGCATATTATAAAAATCATCCATTTATGTTATAGGGAATTACTTAGCACTGGGAACACAATACCTGAAAGGAATTTCAAGTGGCAAGACCATCATTAATCATACTTTCTCAACATTAATGCCATGGAACAAAGCCTTCTGCTTCACTGCTTGAAAGCACAGGTGTTTTAGGAAGAAAACGTTTAACAGATGGTGCTACGCATGCCATACCTGAATAGAGGTTCTTGGAATACATAGCATATACAAACCAAAAGACCATGTTTGACAAACGTTTTGTTTTAAAAGACAAATCATCACAAATATTAGTAAAAATGAAAGCAACACCATCAATAGGTCTAACAGTTTCAAACATTAATCCCAAGAAGAGAGAGGAATAAACAAAAAACACATCAAAATTAGAAAAAAACAGTGATGTCTGTGCTAAACCCCCAAAATCTAGTAAATTGACTTGTAGACATCTGAACAAATTCACAAGGTCACACTGCAACATATAACTGTGCTCTTGGCAAGTTAAGAAGAAACACATGCTATTAAAATTGTATAGCAAATTGTACATCCTATTAAAATGGTATTTATCAGGACTAGAAACTCAATTTCTTGGAGTACTGGAGTTCATTTTTTTTATTTAATTTCCTTTGCAGGAAGTTTAATCTCACACCACATTCTCAAAAATATTTTCACAAAAGCAACTTACTGCAGTGGATTTATAACACAAAGGCCAACCAAGCTGTAACTTCAACTGATAACCGTAGGATGGGGGAATCATGGCTGTGTTTAGATCTGACAGCCCTACTGAAAGACTGCTGTCAGGCTCTGATTGTAAAGTACAGCCATTGCTAACAAAAATAATTGCAGATCTTTGCAAAGTACTCTTCAAACTGACAATGAAAGAACTCATGTAAAATGGGACTGCTTACATTCAGAAGCATTTGTTAATCTGCAAACAAGCGCTAAAACCAAAAGCATTCTTTGAAGAGTAACACTGTAACTGTAACACATTAAGATAAAAAAAGA
The DNA here is from genome assembly GCA_028571105.1 of Tragopan temminckii. Classification (NCBI taxonomy): domain Eukaryota; kingdom Metazoa; phylum Chordata; class Aves; order Galliformes; family Phasianidae; genus Tragopan; species Tragopan temminckii. Next base: position 1,743 of record JAOWBP010052398.1, read on the forward strand.
CATACACAATCCTAGAATCGATAAGATGGTTTGAGTTGGAAGGGACTTTCAAGATCATTTAGTTCCTAGGTTCTGCCATGGGCAGGGACGCCACCCTCTAGACCAGGTTGCTCAAAGCCCCATCCAGCCTGGCCTTGGAGGCCTCCAGGGAGGAGGCATCCACAACCTCACTGGGCAGCCTTGTGCCAGTGTCTCACCACCATCATAGTGAAGAATTTCTTCCTTAAAATTAATGCACAACTATCCTCTTCTGGTTTAAAGACTCGATTCACTGAAGAGCACGAAGCCCCACTGACAGCACCTTGCTAAGCACACACAATAGACAGGTTTAGTTATGACTACCACTGTTCTTTTAATAACCAAATATAGCATTTCACATGCTCAACTAAAACCATATCTTATAAAAAGGATTTTCTGTTCAACGACACAGGAAGACAGTCTATATCTGACACTAAGTACTAAGTAGTAATAAAAGAAAAGCAGTTCAAAAAACATTAAATGCATTTTCAAAGATAATGTCATTTCTGGGGATGAGACATGGTGTGGAAACTCTCACTAAATGCTGCAACACATCCACCGTGTGGGAGATATCAGACATCCCTACAGCCAGTTCAGCTAACTACATGAGGCTGAAACTGCAGAGGCCAAAGGTTGCTCAGTGTAAACTCCAGTCCAAACAAGTTATAAAACTGCCAAAGCAGCATTAAGTCAAACCAATGATTCAAAAGCCTCTTCTTTTCCCCTTTTGTGCCACTTCTGTACTTTTTTTCTGAACAACCTTTCATTGTGCAGTACTGAGTTTAACAGAGCTGTGATATTGGTCTGACATTCCGAGCAGCAGCCGTAACCCACACCTTCAGTGAAGAATCTCCTCATTTCAAGAAATGAGAGGTTAAAGCAACTATCCACAAAAAAGGACATTTAACACTATTAATAATTTCAAAACCCAAGCTCTCTAAATCACTATAACTGAAATTAACATCAAATGTAACATAACATTACTGCAGAAAAGTGTGTTTGCTTAAACTCAGTAAAACCCTCATGAATAAAATATAATGCAATTTGAATTAATAAAAGTTTGCTTTATGTTATAAAAAAATGTAGAGCTAATCTAAAATGTACAACAGAAAATATTTATGCTTTCTACCATTTAGTTGTCATTAGACACAAAATTATTTACCAATGAATGGGTGAGAAAAAACAGAAAGAAGGTCCTTACATTATTGATTTTGCACAAATAATGAACTTTCAGTTGCATGTGCAACTGTCAGGGAGGCTCCAAGAGTATTAACTCTCCCTGTGACAGAGCTCTGAAGAACAGCTGCATAACTGAAACATTAAACTTGTTTTTAAAAAGGATGACACATATATGACTGCTTCACGGGGCTGACTAGTAAGCAAGTGAAGCATAAATGTGACCAAAATTAATTTGTGCCAGTGACAATGGCATAGAATGGCCTGGGTTGAAAAGGACCACAATGACCATCTAAGTTTCAACCGCCCTGGTATGCACAGGGTCGCCAGCCACCAGACCAGGCTGCCCAGAGCCACATCCAGCCTGGCCTTGAATGCTTTCAGGGATGGGGCATCCACAACCTCCTTGGGCAACCTGTTCCAGTGCCTCACCACCCTCTGTGTGAAAAACTTCCTCCTAATATCCAACCTAAACCTCCCGTCTCAGTTTAAAACCATTCCCCCTTGTCCTATCACTATCCACCCTAGTAAACAGCCATTCTCCCTCCTGTTTATACTCTCCCTTAAATGTAAAGCCTTTTTAAAAGTACGTATTATGAGGTATTCACCATTTTCTCAAATGCCAGTATTAACAGCATTCATTCTTCCATTTCATTCACATTTTATTATTCTTCCTTTAGAAACCTGGCTAGAACCACTCCATAACACACACGTAGGCAGTGGGCTGAGCCAGCAATGTAGTGGGCAATGTGATGAGGCAAGGCCAACACTCCAAACTCTCAGTGTTTTGGTGACCTAAGAACAATACCTTTAGCACTAGTATGCCTCAGAGTATAACAGCTTAAGAAGAAAGGGTTATTAAATAATTGCTGTATATGGATAAGTCCTTCCAAAAATGAGTGCATGCAATTTCTTGGGATAGCACCAAAGAACCTCCCAGAAGCACAACACACATCACAGCACACATAATCAATATCACTCAAAGAACTGCTGGCAGAGCTCTTCTTTATCGCTGAAGAACTGAACCACTAAAGACAACTATAAATAAAGAAAGATTCCTCATGCCTACATGTCTGAAAGACCATCTTTTGACTATATTCAGAGTGCTTTGTCATTTAGAAGCTTGTAACAGCCAGTCCAAAAGCCAAGACTGTTTGCCAGAGGCAAACTGTCTCACAGGAGATTAAAGTACTTACCCTAAATACTACCCAGAGAAGACAAGCCAATCTTTAGAAATATCATTTGAGTTTAATTTGCGTTATCACAATATTATGGTCTTTAAACATCAAATCCTAACAAAACAAAGATTATGCAGTGATGACTGACTTGTAAACCCTATAAAGATTCGAATAAAACAAACCTAGCAATTCTTACAATGATCACTGAATTATTACCAATTTACATACAGTGTTAACCATAGGCATCCTCTGATACTTCAGCATTCGTACAAGGAAGACCTATTTTTGCTTGACAACCTCCAACTTGCTTCTCCTTACTTTAGTTCTCACTGACAGAAGAAGAGGGGTGCAGGGAGAACTTCTTTAAAAAAAAGTTGCAAAACCTCACTGAAAACATAGACATAAAAACAGTCCTTATGTTACTCCTTATGTAGGAAAGAGCTTTTAAATCCTCTAGTAGAAAATTATTTACAATGAACATTGTATGTATCATAAATGTCAATTAAAATTAAGAAACGCTCAGCTTACTAATGAAAGGTCTTTTTGTTTGCTTGCTTTTAGCTATGTGAGCACTTTTCACAGGTAAAATCAAATTATTAAATATAAAAATCAAAATAGCTTCTGTTCAAGAGTGTCACTAAATGCCACAAAATTAATAAGAATGAAGCTTGAACACTTACCGCCAGTGCTTTAGATAAGTTTTTTCTATAGTTATTCAAAACAAGAGCATCAATGTCCTTAAGTGGCACAAATGCAAAGCCATCTTTAATAAACACTCTTCTTGCTCTAAACAGTTCAACAGCATCTGACAGTCCAACCTGGGAAAGGGGAAAAAAATAAATAAATAAAACCATGACACAGCAAAACAGCACAGTAACAATTACTACAACCCTAAGATTCAAAACAGACCAGTGAGGTTATACTGTGTCCTTTAATAAAGCTCCAGGGAAAGCTCAAAGATTCTGGAAGCAAATACCAACTTCATTTATAAGAACTTATTTACTTACAATATCTAATTCTAAGGACATGTAAGTAAGCTAGGCAAAATGAGATACTTTAAAATTTCTATCTATAACAACCTAGCCTGATCACATAGCTTTTGTCACTAACTGATTTGATACTTAAAACTAAGCTTCTATAAACCTTCAACTTCAGACATCTCAAAATTTTTTGTTCTTGCAAGCTACATATAAAAGGTCTTGGAAACAAAGATGGTTGGAATCCATCCGTCAGTAGGCTACACTACATACGTCTTTCTTCTCTTCTTGCTTGCTATCAAAAAGTATTTCACACTAACACAGTCAAACTAAATCCAGTTTTAGATATTTGAGAAAGTCTCCATCCTCACAGTCTGTCTGCCAGTTAAGCCAAATGATTTGTCTGGGAGATGTTAAAACTGAAGATCTTTTTCATGGCAAGACAAGGGGCGACAGAAGCCAGGTGAAGCTCCCTTCATACTCCCAGTCCCTCCTTCTACCCTCCTACTTATATAATAAAGAGGAACTCTCATTAGTCTCAGTATAATAATACTAAAACCTTAAAATAATTTTGAAAGAGAAAAAACGCAAATCTGCAGCATTTTATTAATTCCAACTTACCTTATAGAACATTTGTTCTTTTACTTTAGTCATACTGAGGCCAGGAGTTGACATATACAGCTCATTTGCCAATTCATTTTTCAGGTCTTCACTAATCTAAAATAAAGAGCTTGTTTAAAAACCTCCAAAATACTTCAGAAATACATACTATTATTTTTTTTAATAAGCTAGATGATGACTCGATCTATAAATATGCCAGTGTAATGCTGTAATCCTATAATGAGATGAAAAGTAGAATCATAGAACCATAGAATCACTCAGGTTGGAAAAGACCTTAAAGATCATTGAGTCCAACCACAACCTAACCATACTACCCTAACTCTAACAACCCTCCACTGAATCATGTCCCTGAGCACCACATCCAAATGGTTTTCAAACACATGCAGGGATGGTGACTCAACCACCTCCCTGGGGAGCCTATTCCAGTGTTTCACGATCCTTTCTGTAAAGTTTTTCCTGATCCAACCTAACCTTACCTGGCGCAACTTGAGGCCATTTCCCCTCACCCTGACACCAGTGAGAAGAGACCAACCCCACCCTCAGCCTGGAGAAGGCTCCAAGACCACCTTATAGCAGCCTTCCAGTACCTGAAGGGGGCCTACGGAAGAGCTAGGAACGGACTTTTTATAAGGGCAGGTAGCAACAGGACAAGAGGAAATAGCTTTAAACTGGAAGAGGGTAGATTTAGACTAGATGTTAGGAGGAAATTCTTTACTGTGAGGGTGGTGAGACACTGGAACAGGTTGCCCAGTGAGGTTGTGAATGTCCCCTCCCTGGAGGCAGTCAAGGCAGGCTGGATGGGGCTTTGAGCAACCCGATCTAGAGGGAGGTGCCCCTGACTATAGCAGGGGGTAGGGACTAGATGATCTTAAAGGTCCCTTCCAACCCAATCCATTCTATGATTCTGTGATTCCATCCATGTTAACTTAGAAACATCACATACACATTAGAGTCATCCATGACTGAAGAGTTGAAGGAAAATTCTTATGAGAAATACGGCAATAAGTTTTCTTCCATTTATAAACCAAAAAAAGCCAAATTGTTAACAAATGTTAAAATTTAAACATTTATCTAGATTCAATCATTGGATTAGCAGGATAGAGTATTTCTGTGTTTGCAGAGGATTTTATGACGCTTATAGCCAAAACACCAACTAGTAAATGATACCTGCAGTACAGTTATTTACTTCTTAGACAATCCTATAAGCTTTCACGACGCTATGCTAAAAGGAACAAAATAAACTTTTTCAAAGTTACTACATTCACTGCTATGTGAAGAATAAACTCATCATGGAAACACTCAAACTCAACCACTACAAAATAAACTTAACATGTTGATTGTCATTTATTTTCTTCTTGAACAACATATAGATTTCATTAGGGGGAAAATAATTAATTAAATAATATAAGTCCACCCACTACTTCCCAGTTTTCTCTTTCTTTATGGCCAAAAAAATAATGAAAATATTTGTAGAAAAAGATAGGACACTTGATGAGACCATCCTCCTTGTCCATAATAAGTTTCTTCCAAAAAAATCTCTAATTATCAATTGCCAAGGACTGAGGATCCACAAGGATGATGTTAGGACTTGCTATTCTTTCATCATTTTCAAGTTATTAGACAAATGGTAGTTAAGTGTCATCTGCTCAACCACAGAATGCTACAGCATGTTAACACGGAACTACTGCCCCTGACTATTCCACCTCTTCTACCATCAGCTGAAGACTATCATGTTGAAGACATCTATTCTCCACTCCATTTCTGGTAGAGGTGCCATTTCACATCACTTTAGAAATCCAAGGTTACAGCAGAACATGAAGCAGATCAGAATACTCTGAAACTGTCTCATTTTTTTTCAGCTTGATCAAGTCTAAGAATGTTTTTACTCATTAGCTTATTCTTATAGCAGCTGTTTTGCAATTTTTACTTCCAAGTACATGACCTTTTCAAAGCAGGAAAAGAACATATAATCAAAGCTGCAAGAGTGTGTGTAGTATCCATTACAGAAGAAGTCAATCTTAGGTAAGATCTTCACAGTCTGCTTTAATTCAAATGATGAATTGTACAAAACTATTTAGTAAGAATCATAGTCCTCTACCCCACTGAAGGGGGCATGAGTAACTTAAGTGTACAGTTCACATTTTAGTTTGACTTTAATTAGCTTTTATTGGTTAAAATTGACTTGTGAAACTATCTTATAATGGCCTACTTAGATTTCTGCAGATAATCAGCATCTGTTGCTAATCAAACTGAGATGATTACTAAATTAAAACTTTTAATTAGAATTTTGCATAATTCACATAAACCGTTGTTCATTATGTTTACGAAGGTGAAAAGGGACGTCCCCAGTAGCTGTATGTTATTCAATCACATTCATTCCTTATTTAATTCCACAACTTTACATTACAACACCATATGTTCAAATAAATACACAACTAGAATTACTGCAGCAAAAAAGCTTATTATGGAGAACACTAAGTTTATAAGCTTATAGTTCAAGAGTCCATTAAAGAAGGGTAAATAAAGATCCTCTCAGCACATGAAATAATTGCACATTCTCCCCTCCTTCCTTTCAACTATTCCACCTCTTAGATTTATGAGACGTGCCTATACTTTTCTATGAATCAAATTTTATTAAAAATCACTGTATGAAAATACTACAATCAGCTTTAAGTCTATTAAAAATTTTCATTAAAATGTTTAAAGTTACTGCATCTCCACATTCCTTATAGTGCGAACTCATTAAAAAAAACACCTCACATTGCTTTGAAATCAGCCCAAACGTTTTAAGATCAGCTAAAAGCAAGGCTTAAAGCCAGTCAATAAAACTTGTTTGGAAATATCATTGCTTCAGCATTCCTTTGCAAACAGACCTGCCATTTGGCCTATCAAGCCCCAGGTCTGCAGTACAAGAGCCTGAACCTCCTACTGGCTGAGCAGGACCCACACTGCCAATTGTTATGAGGAAAGAGAGCTCCTGGGGACTTCCCCTTATACCTAAGGCCTTTTTTCCTTTGTCAGGGACAAACATATATATATATATATTTTTTTTTTTTTTTAATTATTATTATTTTTTTTTTTAATAGAAACAAGCTATTTTCTCTGCAGCGAGGAGGCCACTTGGTTTTGTTTGAATGAAATCAAATCCATCTCCCAAAGCTTGAATGATTAAAAAGAAATTTATTATTTTCTTTGAAAATGAGTACTTTAGAATGAAAGTAACCTGTTACACTTTAAGTGCTGATAGTATATATTTCATTGTGTTACTTAAAACTCTAGCACTCAAAATTAACTAAACTTCACATAAGCTTTTCCTTGCAGAATTTATTTTTTTTAAGACTTTAAGCATACAATCAAGTGGCAGAATACATTTTTAGCTTACAATAAGGCTCTATTTCCCACTTACGCATCTTTTCTGACCTTTACTGTCATCTATAAGACAAGTATTGTTGGTTCTCAAGCAAACGTAAGATTCAAGGAGGAGGAAACCAAGACAAAATTCAGAACCACTTTCTTTATAAGTGCAAACTGCAAGCCTCCTTGAACACAGCAACTGTTTTACCTTGATGCAAGCTCCCATACAATAATTTAGCTCTAGACAGTTTCTGCTTTTAAAAAGTTTTCCTCACCCTGCGTGGGAAATGAAGAAATGTTAAACTTTGTATGGCAGAGGATTCAAATAAACCCAAACAGAAGAACATTATGGTTTATACACTTGGCACTGAAGTGAGTAATTACAGCCACAACCTTTCAGTGAACAGACACAGTGCTGGGTATTTACTTTCACCTGTGTCTCTTCTTCAGGACACAAACTTGTCCCATTCTCATTAATCCAAATCTGACTTCAGGATTTTCCATACCTTCTAAAAAGGCAGTCAAAGCATTTTTTCAAGCTACACTACAGATATTTATACAACTGCCCCACCACTGAGATAAATGCTTACTGAAAAAAAGCATAATAGTTATATCAGAAAGTCTCTCAAAGGAGTGCTCTGATCATGAAAATGAAAATTAAACTTTAATTTCTAGCACTTAAAGCTGCTAAAATAAAAAGTATTTTAACTGCAACATCAAAGAAGTGCTACTGTGAAAAAAATTAACTCCACTAATGAATTCTGCTTGTTCCTTTTATTTTGCAGTTCATACTCTTCCATCCCAAACGCTAATAGATGCAGTACAGAGCATTAGCTCCCCCAGCTGAATATTCCCATCTGCTGTTCCTTCCCCATGACTATGATACAAAGTATTATATTAAGACAACGTATTTTACAGCAGCAATAAAAAAAAAATTAAGAGAGTTAATTTTCAACTGGCAGCTACCCAAAAAAGATGACATCTAACCTGGAAGCTGTAATTTATTTTTTTTTTTTTTATTTCAAGAGGCTTTTCAGTGGTAAAGACTTCTAAGACAATTTAAATAGGATCTTTTATGCTCTGTGGAGAGGTAACACTAACAGAGAAAAACATATTCAAGAAAAAATATACTAAACTTTGAAGTTTATCTCTCTGCAATGTGCAGAGTAATAAAGAACAGAAGCATTACAGGGAACCCAAATTCAATTATACATCATCTTACACAGCAGATTAAGTCATGATAACTCAACGCTTATTTCTTGTGGAAGCAGCAAGGAACTGTGTCTGCTTCAGGAAGAAGCTAAGAATCCAAAGACAAGATGGAAAAAGTGTCACAGGAGAACAGATCAATCAAGACAATCAACAAAATGTAAAGCTTTATCCCAAATTTGTATTTCAGTGGCATTTTATTCCATGCTCCAAGATATCAATTTAATTCCTGGAAAAATATATCAACAAATCAAAGCATCTGATAGCAAAAACAAAAAAGCACAGCACACACAGATGTGTCAAAAAACAACCAGTACTAAGCCAATCTCACTGCCTGACAGTACAACAGACCTCTGGGACAGAAGAAAATTATCTCATATTGTATCAAAAAGCCTTTAAAGTCATTCCCATAAGACACTTTCACAGGCAAATAACTAAGCAGTTCAAAGACAGAAGGACACGTCAAAAAGCAGAGACAAAGCTCACTGCTAAAAGTTACAGCACAAAGCAGGACCCGGCCATAATATCAACTGATGCCAAACGGGTCTTACAGCATCACCTGACAGAAATAAAACCAGCTACTCCTAAATTAAACAACAGAAAACATCAGCTGCCCACAGCTTGTAGCAAGAAAGAAAAATTCATTTTGCAGTTTACTCAAGTGTAATTTACCTCTAAAGCTGTTAATATACTTTCCCTATGTTGAAAAGCTTTGAGACTAACTTATCTCCTTCCATGATTATAATACTGAAAATATCAGTGTATTTCCCTTTAAATATCTTTAAAATACATTAATGACTTTTGCTGTCAGAAACTGACATAGCTGTCATTATTCATTTCTAATATGATATTAATGCTTAAATCTCCTAAATTAATGTGAATCTCAATTGCACACCTGTGTTTGCATATCCTCTTTGATGGGCTCTGAATACTTAAATGTCACCACTTAATTCTCCTGAGAGCTGCATAAGGAAATCCTGTACTCCCTGTGTGACTGACTTTGCACAAAGACTATTTAACATGCTTTGGGAGCTGAAAATTACATGCCACAGGTAAAAAGCTTTGGTCTTCATCTAGTGATAAACAATAACAGCACAATCCCTTAAAACCTTTATTTTTCTTTCACTTTTTTTCTTTTTTTTAAACATACACAAGGCATAGAATAGACTCAAAACACTCTGAAAGTGTTAAATTTCTTCAGTGTCTTTCTATTCACTGGAAAGAAGTTTATATTGACAGCATCACCTTTGACAGTTCAACTAAAACTTACTTTCTGAGAAAACAGAGACTAAATTCTAAATTGTTCGAGCTTCCAAGCACAACTTTGAGGATGAAGCTATTAATGAAAGCCATATAAATTACTTTTAAGATAGAATCATCTTTAAAATTGAATCAGTTTTGGTTTTAAAGAGATATCGCTATCAAAGTTTAAAGTGCGTGAACAGCACAAGTCTGAAACCATTTATTTTCTAATGCAATACCAGCAGCAATAAAGCTGTTTAAAGCTGTTAGTATTGCATTAGAAGGTAAATGAAGATAATAAACAAATTAAGATAACTACATGGCCAGATACCACAAAGTAGACTTCTCTCTTATTACTTGCAGTCAAATAACTAACCGGAAAAGTGTCAGTTTTTAAAGGCTCCAGTAGGGTCTCAATCAAAATAATCATCCACAAAAGAGTTTAAAATTAATTAAAATATACAAAGGTTGCAACAGGGGAACCATATGAGCCTGCCATTTTATACCATGGTTTAAATACAAGTAACAGCTCACCACCACCAAAAAACAGTGAGAACGAGATCCACCACTCCTGCTCACCCATTTGTATTCCGGCTTTGCATTTACCCTCTTTCTTTCTTGACATTTCAGTCAGTACCATAAGTACTACTTCCTGCACGTGATGGAATAAAGAGGTGGGATAATATTTCAGAGCACTGAGTGTTAAATCATTAAACTGGTGAGTACTGAAAGCATTCCGGTTGTGTGAGCAACTTCAGTCCAAGCATCTTCTACACTTACCAAAAAACCAGATTGGCCAAAGCTATTTCCAACAACTGATTATAACAGTCTGTAAGCAGTTCAAGAAGAGTATCTCAAGAATGCATTCAAATCAAGCTTGCAGTTTTTTGAGAAAGCCCAGGTCCCAGTGGCTTCTCACACAAATACTGAAGTTGAATAGACTGAGTAGCAGCAGGAACTGTTTTGTAACAGCCCGAAATCATCTCAAAAACTTCAGGTTTTGGTCTACACAGTTTTGGCATTTTCAAAGTTTTTCGTTAAGTCGGTAAAGAACTGCAGTGAGTTTAAGTCAAAAGGTAAAAAAACCTTTGAAGCCAATTCTAAGGAGAACACAGCAACCGTGAAGTAAGAGCATTTACAGAATTTTGGAAGCAAGTTATATTCTCCATAGTATGTACTCAATGGGTGAAATTCAAATTGCTTCTTAAATAAAAAGATAAAACATTGGCTGTATTTAAAACATTTGCATACAACTAGGCATTTGTACAGAAAAGAAGTTGGTGGTTGGTGGCCCTGCCTGTGGCAGGGGAGTTGGAACTTGATGATCCTTGGGGTCCCTTCCAACCCAAGATATTCTATGATTCTCAGATTCTGTGAAGTTAACACAAAATGAACCTCTTCAAGGTTTACAAGATAGGATGGAAGCAGAATGAACCAAAGACAGCAAATGCTTCATTTCATCCTATAATAAGGTAGCAACAGAGAGCAGTTGGAGAGAGGAGTCCAAAGGAGAGCCATGAAGATGATCAGGGGACTGGAGCACCTCCCCTACGAAGACAGGCTGAGGGAGCTGGGCTTGTTCAG
>JAOWBP010052399.1:0-13101 GCA_028571105.1 Tragopan temminckii
GCTCCAATTTAATATATCGTTTTTTTTTTTTTTTTCCAGGCAGCCCCCTGCTCCCTCCTCCAGATTATTTCTACCTAAAAAATCTTCTAAATAAGTGTTTTCAAGAGTCTGGAACAGACCTGTGCCTGCGCACTGGTCATATGTGATTTATGACCAGGTAAGGGTAAAATGTATTAGAAGCAAGAAAAAAAAAAAGATATTTGATTTGACATGGAAAAAGAAATCTGATGGATGATTGGAAACCACTATCAGCTCTGCTTTTCTCCACATACCTCTGGGTTATGTTAAGCCTAAGTTCCAAGAAATGGGTCAGAACACGCTTGTTTGTGCTTCACCACACACATACTTTGCACGGCGCAATCATCATTAATTAGCAAACTCTGACACTTGTGCATACCTGGACAGACAGCCATCCTGAGTGTGCATGCATCCTTTGGGCAGGGAGCCCACAGATCTGAAAAGCATTCATCCAGACACACACACACACACACAAACGCGGTCCCTGAAAACTGAACAGTACTGTTGTCTCAGTTGTCCTCTGCAACTTGGAGATAAAAGTCCTCTGGCTGATGTTGGCAAAGGAGTCAGAGATCCACAAAGAGCAGTTGTTATGCAGTAGTTAATAGCTATATTAGTGATGGATAACCCTTGGCCTATTTTAGCCTGAGGAAAGAACCTGGAGTTCACGTGTGTATACACACATACTTGGGAAAAACAAGAGCACAGGTTTGAACAGCGGTCACAGCCTGCACAAAGGAGGGCTTTTTGCCCAATACATTATCAAAGCTGCAGTCCTGTGGCTTCCTAAAGCAACTGAAGTCTTATATTTTATTCTTACAATAAGTTTAAACAGTCTCAGGAATGTTCATGTAAAACTACAACTTAAATCAGATAAAAATCAAGTAGTTAGACAACAAAGGCATTTATATAAGCACCACTATCTTCAGGTAGATCTCTGCTAAAGGTTCACAGCTTTAGCAATACCCAAACCCATAACCTCTGGCAGGATCTTGAAAGCCTTCTGGCTGCAGGTTGTTAGGACAGGGGCCTCTCCCTGTCTAGCCTGCGCAATCTGCCACAGCCAGAATGACAAAGCAAAAAATGCTTTTGTATCATGTGCTCGCTCTCCATAAGATTCTATCCATTAATGGCAATTATCATAACCCCCTGCTGGTGAATCAATACTTTCCTGGAATCAGTTTGCATGTACCATTTCTCAGACTAAGGCTGCTCACCTGGATCGGTGAGCTGCTCCAAGCTGTCCTCAGAGATGCAACACTCAGGGCTGCTCTCTTTGCTGATAAGCATCAACATTCACTTCAGCTCCTGCAGGAAGATCCAGCCAAGCTCCAAACCTGCACTTCCTTCTCAGCAACTTTTGATAGCCCCAGTCTAGGCGGTGACTATCACACACCACCTCCCTGCTACTGCCAAGCACTCCTTCATATGGGGTGAACGGAGCCAACAAACTGTCACAAGGGGATAAGGCTCTTCCACCAGGCTGATGTTAGTTCCTCCTGACGAAATACCCTGTGTGTGTACTTAGCACCAGTGCCCTGGCCCAGGAGAAAAAAGAACACATGGGTGGTTTTTGACTGGGCTGACCCTTCCCTCTGCTCACAGGAGGTATACCACCAGTAGCACAACTGGTACAGAGGAGATGGCGTATCTACACCAACTAATGCAGAGGAAGAGCAGGCAGCAAGATCTCTCTCACCAGTGTCAGTAAGGCTGCCAGATTTGCTCAGGAGACTGTTAAATCAGCAGAGAAATCAACATTTTAGCATCTACCTGAATCCATTTCTGAAGCAGACTACATTATCAGGCCTCGCTGCCACTTGTGCGGAGAAAAAAAAAAGGAATAACTGCAGTGTTTTAAATTCATATCCTTCCTTATCAGGAGAGAGCTTCCTCATACAGCAAAGTCCACACTGGTCCTGAGGCCTGGCCTCTGAACTTTAGACCTAGGTAACTCCTGGCTGGGGAGTGTGAAAAAAGGCACGGCTGCTTTCAGAGGCCTTGACCACGGGGGCACCTGGCAAGCCCTGCAGAACAACCCGTTCATGAGCAGAAATGCTCCAGGATAAGAACTGCCTTGTTCTGCAGAAGAACGCACCCAGGGATCGAACCAGCCCCATGCAGGCAGGGCGTGGGATATGCAAGCTCCAGTCCTTAGCTGCTCACCAGGAAGGGGCTGAAGGCTCTGTAAGGCAAAGGTGTGCTCTGATTTAGCTTGGTTCCATATGCCACACAGCAAGACATTATTAACAGAAAAGAACTCCGCAACGTTTGTGACAAAATAATATAATTAAAAAATAGCTGTCTTCAGTAGTTTGGAAGATGCCTCTAATTATGTAGTGCTTATAAACAGGCGTGTGACTTGCCTTACAGTTTGTCCTCAGGCATCTGAAGAATGCAAAGTATTTCATGTGATGATGAAGTTTTATCTTATGCTTCTCCTTTTTGGTAGAGAAAGTTTCAGGTTTTCATTCTCCTGTTTATGCTTAAATCATAGAATCAGAGAACCATTAAGGCTGGAAAAGACCACTAAGATTATCTAGTCCAACCATCAACCCATCTCCACCATGCCCACTAACCGGCTTGTTGCTGCCCTTCCAACACAGGTCACTACCTCCCCACTTGCATAAGCTCAGATACTTGGAAGCAATGGGCAACAGAGCCATTGTATTATCCAGGTTACAACCATAAACGAGTGCTGAGAGGTTATCCTGCTATCAGCTGAACTAACAACACTGGGAAGGAATGGAAATGTGGGACAGAAGGTAGGAAAGGATGAAAACCTATAAAGCTTGCCTTACTCCAGAGGAATCACAATGCACTCATGCTTTCGAGACATTCAGGGTCAATGGGTGAGAAATTAAAAAATGATACATAGAAGCTTTTTCTTGTTGAGTCAATCACATAAGTTAAATCCTCAGCTTATCTCACGCTTTGATTTTTACTGTGACAGACAGCAGCCTTACAGCTAACTAAGGGAAGCAAGTGAGCTGACTCGAGCAGATGTGTCAGGGCCCGCATACAAGGCTGCATACGCTTTGCTCTGGTGATTCTGGCTCCAACCAGGGCTACCTTTGACAGGGTAAACTAGCAGCCCTGTGGCTATTCTCATTCCTTCCAAGAGCTGACTCAGCACCTGACTGCCATGCCAGAGGAAGCCGAAAGATAGCTTAGAGGTGCATTCAACTCCTCACCTGAGCACTGCCAAAGTCTGATCCCACAGTAAGCCAGGAACATTAAGACCCACCTGACATTATTTATATACTCAGAATTCAGTGCTCGCTGACAAGCAGTGTAATCACAGCAGAGATACTGACATTTGATGAGTGCTACTACTGAAGGCTAGCACACACAAACCTCAGAATCCTGCTGCCTATGTATAAGACCAAGATCTATGTTAGACCCAAATGTAATGCCTCTAGCTTTCTCTCTGAAATTACCCTTAAGTCTGTGGAAAGCACAAGTGATCACTCCAGAGAAATTACACAGTTCAAGACCTTTACTTTCTATCCTAAATGTCAAATATTAACAAATAAGCAAACCACATCAGTGCAGCTTTCACACCTACATGCATTAGCAGAAGCTTGCAAAAGCATATGCACCCCATGGATTCTAATTTTAGCCTGCAAGGAAAATATTCCACAGCGAGTGGCAAACAAAAAGGTTTCACCAACATCACAAAAACATAGACCTTCCCATGGGCTGAAGGTCTGTTGTGTTTTGTTTTTTTTTCCTCAGAAGAATTTCACTACTTGCATATGTAAACACTGAGGAAGGAAAAAAGGAAGAAAAGACTGAGCTGTGCACTCTGGCCTTGCTTATCTGTTCAGTCTAGTTCAAGTGAAAACCAAAGAAATTCCAGGTATTTGAATAGCTCTTTCATCTGCAGAGTACATAAGCAGTAGCAGACTGAACATCAGCAGAGTGACATCGCCTCCAGCCTCTTTCTTTGTTCACAGGTCTATTTTGTTACCTACTGGCCTCCCATGCCCGCACTGTTCATGTAACACAAAGCAGCAATATGCCTAGAAAACAGCTCCTCTCCTGCTTGTGACTTAGTTGAAACATTGCTGAAATATCTGTGCAATGACTCTGATACGAAACATCTCACTGGTTAGTAGAAGTTTTCTTGGCTTTGAGAGGAGCTTGGCTTTGTGTCAAGAAAACTTTAACCTCATCGGAGAGACTCACTTCCTTACATAACTGTATTTTTGCTTTGCAACCGCTGGCTATTGATTGATCTGGAGATGAGACCCATGCCAGCTCTGACATCACCAAAAGACTGAGCTGTGTGACCCGGCCCAATGATGTTCTTTTGTATGCTCATTTCCTTGATCCTCCTAAGGTCAAGAACAAACAAGAACAGGGCATTTTGTACAAAGCTGGGTTCTGTCTCACTCTTAAAATCTGAAACCACCAAGCTTCATTACTGACAAACAGGAGAGTGAAGCACATTTTCCTAAGGAATCTGAAGTCTTAACTATGTTATTGCTCGTATCTCTTCAATACGCTATTGCAAAGTGCTTTTGTTGCAATGGTATTCTTCTTAACCTGCTTTTCATATCTAAGAGCTTAAGACATCTTCCATCTAAATAAAGCATAGCTTGAATGAGATCACCATCAAACATAATGTGGAATAACGTAACTTTGATGTAGTAGAAGCGGGGTACGTTAACAGAAACTGTGAGGCTTTACTTTGCCACAGATTTCTGTTAATGAAGAATCTAGTCTTAGTGTTACTGCAAAATACTTATCTCTATGAAAGCATAAATTCTTTTTTTCATTAATATTTGAGTGGGGGGCGGGGAGGGGAAGGCATTTAAAAGCATTTTCCTAAGTGGGAAAGCATGTAAATATAAATTTTCTTCTGAGAGCTTTTCAGCTTGTTAAATTCTCTAAGCCAAAGGAGAAAACATCATTCCCAGCAAATCAAATGCAATTAACATATGAAAAAGGTAGAAAATAACAGCTTCACAGCTCTGTTTTCTCAAAGGACAAGAAAAGCTACTAAGAAATTGTAAGCAAACCCATCCACAGCAGAGTAGGAATTACAAACCCAAGACAAGCCACTGAAGATACACTGGCAGAGGGATGATGAATGCCACACCAAACGAAAACGTTTTCAAGTGACATCTCTCTGAGGGCCCAGTTCAACACTCCCTACACCTCTGGAAAGCCCTCACTCAAATGGAGGTCCAAAGTGACAAAATTCTCCCCTTTCAGCTCCATTTTCTTATGAGAGTCTGGGGACTGATTCAACAAAAGCCTTCAGTCTGAGAAGTCTTAGGAGACATTTACTTGCCATAAAAATGAGGGAACTTGAAAGCCCACTCCAACAAGACCCAGGCTTTCACACAGACTTTCCCATCAGCTCTCACACCACCAAAGCCTGTAGCAACATAAGGCAATTGCTACTTGTCCTAGAAAGTCTTCAGTCTTCTTATGTAACTGTTTACAGCAAACCATATATGATTTAGTGAGGTTGCTTTAATTAGCATTAATAAGGATGTTTTCCATGAGTATAACATCACATGCTAACCTCAAATATTTCTAGAGCACCTACAATGCAAATTATTGCCTGAAAGAGAGCAAGCTGAATAAACTAAACAAAAGTAAACTTCAGACTCTCTCTTCCCCAGTAAAAAGGCAAGTAATGCTCAGTTGATCACCTATCTTTGCACTTGCCTCTTCCATTCTATTTAATTGTGAGCAAAATTAACTACGTTATGAAAAACAAAGCTTCTCTGGCCTTGGAACTGTAGTGAAACCTGTAAGATCTCATATACAGATTTATATACAATCTTCATGGAAAACATAACCTTGTAGCAAAAACAATTTTTACCATGCAGTTTTATCTATTCCCTTCAAAAGTCACTGTTGCTTTTGGACTTACACATGGTATTTAATACTTTGTCTAATCCAAATCAAAAGAAAGCAAGCTGATTTCCATGTGACTACCCGTGGGCACATCATACCCAGTTCCATACCAGCTCACCCTTCCTTTGAGATGACCTGAAATAACTGAGCTTCCTCATTTTTTTTCTTGACATTCCTGTGGTCAACTCAAACCCGCGTCTACTACAAACTGTGATTAATACTCTCGTGCTAGAGGAGGAAGAACCACCAGCCACACTTTAACAAGCGTGAGACCTGAGGCACAGGGAGGTGAAACAGCGCTCAGTGGGATTTGAAACAGAATCTCCTGGTACTGTACCACCATTGGGCCATACTGCTGTCAGCCATGCCTTTATTGTCTCTATCACAGTGAAGTCATTTACTCATTCCCACATACCTCTTTGTAACTAGGCTTGCATTTGAGTCACAGAAAACATTAAAAAAAAAAGAAAAAGGAGGAAAACATCTCACCCAGAATCTTACTTCTTTCTTTGTGCCGAACAAGCAGTGTTAAAAGTGAACAAGGTTAAAAGAAAACAAGGTTTTTGAGATGGTCTCCCAGAATGTAAAAGAAGTTTAATGCTGTTACCACACTGTGAAAAGTAGTCAAGCTTGAATGTTTGAGATACTTTTTTGTTTTTAATCCAAGCAGGAATATTTTAAGAGGCGGGCGGGAAAATGTGTTTATTTTAGGCCTGAGAAATCAGTTTTTCAGCCTTGAAAAACAGAAGAATTTAGGTGGAACCACTGATTCCTGCTTGTAGCAGCTCAGCAAACAATTTCAGCAGTTGTATGAGCTGATCAAAATACCGTATCCCTGCAGATCACTGCCCTCAAACTTCCTTGCTACGTAACTAATACCACAAATCTGAGGCATTCAGACTCTGACAAAGGTCTAACTGGAAGTGGTTGTGAAAGATGGGTGGGAAACAAACTTCACTTTTGTGAAGTGAGAAACAATGTAGAGAAATGTGCTTGCTTTGTGTCAGGCTGTGCATGCAGTGGTGGAGTTGAGGAAGTAGAGAGCTTCCTTACTGCCACAGCTGAGACACTGTGCCAAATAATACTTTCTTCTCTGAGTAATTACATCTACACATAAAACTGGCATGTTTGCTATTGTAGAACATGAAGCAGGAGGACATCTCGGTTTACTACTAAAAACCATTTTTAAATTCTTGAAGAAAAGCTTAGAACTACACTATAACAGGCTCCTACTGTTTTCTATCCCACACCAAGTAGTAAAACCAATGGATGAAAACGACACATGCCATTAGAAGGGAAACAAAATCTTATCTTCAGACCCTAGGTTAAGATTCTAATAGCAAGAGACAGAACTGCAAAGGGAGGAAGTATGCAAATAGAAGTGCTGGGTCAGATAGCACTGGGACAGACAGCAGTAACAGGGATCACAGAGAATTTAACATAGATGAGCCCGACTACAGTATCAACAACATAAGGTGTAGGGACTACATACAGGAATGACAATATGCTAAGGAAAGCAACATCTGTGAGCTTTCTGGAAGAAAAATGGAAAGAAAACCAAGCTGAAGGTGAGGAAACATCCAATATGCTGAGCAGATCCTCTTCTCAGAGAAGTCTTCTGTCTTCCTGGCATGCAGGTGAGGAACATCACCAGGAAACTACCTACCCTGGGGTACAGCTGACAGACCACAACCCCTTACTGCTTTTCCATATAAGTAGAGATGATGCAGCTACATGTGGGTCAAGGGCAATCAAAACGGATTTCACGGCCTTGGGGTGATGGCTAAAGGAATTGAATGTTCAGATCATCTTTTTTTCTCTGCCTCCTGTGTTGATTGTGTAAGGACACAGAAAAACAACAAAAGATCACTTCTTTAAATACCTGGCTTTGTGGCTGGTGGTGTCGCCAGAACTTGTTGGGGTTTTTTTCTGACAGTTAGCCTACATGGCACCAGATGAGGTTAGCCTTTCTCAAAGAAGGAGAAGGGTCCTTGAGGAAAAGCTAGCGGGGTTCATTAGGAGGGCTTTAAACTAGCTGTGAAGGGGGCCAGGGGAGATAGTGAGCCTTCCTGTGATAAGGTGTGGGGATGGCATAGCTGTATTAGAGGGACGCTGGCAGAGGCCTTGAAGGACCTGCTGCCTTGAGATGTGTTTCCAACGCATGTACAAAACTCTATGATGATGAAGCAGTGACTGCTGGAGCAACAGGAGAAGGCAATGAGGAAATTCAAGGTAAATACCTAGAAGGAACTAAGGAGTTATCCTTTAAGAAAGTGACAAGATCAATTGCCCAGCTGAAGTGCCTCTACACCAATAAACACAGCTTGGGAAACAAACAGGAGGAGCTGGATGCTACTGCGCTGCTTGGAAACCACAATATAGTTGTCACCATCAAAACCTGGTGGGATGATTCCCATGACAGGAGTGTGGCTATCAATGGCTACAAACTGTTCAGAAGTGACAGGTGAGAAAGGAGCGGTGGGAATGTTGCTATCTACACCAGGAAAGGAATAGAATGTGAAGAGTTGTCCCTAAAGAACAGACACGAGCAAGTCAAAAGCCTATGAGTGACAGAGACCGAGGAAGCAAAGGGAGCCTTGTGATTGGTGACTACTACAGGCTACCAGATCAGTCAGAGCCTGTCAGTGAGGCCTTCTACCTTCAGCTACAGGAGGCGTCATGATCACAAATGCTTGTCTTTCTGGGGAACTTCAACCACCTGGACATCTGCTGGAAAAGTAGCACAGCTAGCTGTAGACAATCCAGGAGGCTCCTGGAATGCACTGAAGATAACTTCCTGAGTCAAGTAATTGATGGCCTCACCAGAGGGATGCAATACTGGACCTGTGGCTCACCAATGTAAATGAACTGATTGGTGACATCAGGATTGGAAGCAGCCTGAGTTACGGTGACCATGCCGTCATTAAGTTCATACTCCAGAGGGACATGAGACAGGTGAAGAGTAAAATTAGGAAGCTAAACTTAAGGAAAGCTAACTTTCCACTCTTCAGGGAGTTAATCCCTGGGAAACTGTATTCAAGGGCAAGGGTGTGGAGCAGAGATGGCAGATCTTTAAGGAGGCTTTCTTCAGGGCGCAAGAGCTCTCCATCCCCAGGTGTACCAAGTCAAGAAAGGAAGACAAAAAACCAGAATGGCTGAACCAGGACCTGCTGGTCAAACTGAAGAGCAAGAAGAAAATGCACAGGCAGTGGAAACAGGGACAGGTACCATGGGAAGAGTATAAGGAAGCTGCTAGGCTTTGTTAGGATGGGGCAAGGAAAGCTAAGGCCCAGCTTGAACTGAACTTGGCTAGGGATGCCAAAAAGAACAAGAAAGGTTTCAACAGGCCCTTCAACCAGAAAAGGAAAAGTCCAGGAGGGCATACTCCCCCTAGTGAGTGACGCAGGCAGGCTGGTAACAACAGACAAGGAGAAGGCTGAGCTACTTAACTTTTTTTGCCTTGGTGATAACTGCTCACCACACAGCCCTCAAATGTTTGGTTTGGTAGGAGGCAACTGGGGAAGCAACGTCCCTCCCACTGTAAGCAAAGATCAGGGTCGTGACCGTCTGAGGAACCTGAACATCCACAAGTCTATGGGTCCTGATGAGATGCATCACAGGAATTGGCTGATGTATTTGCCAAGCCACTCTCTATGATATTTGAAAAGTTGTGGCAATCAGGCAAAGTCCCTGGTGACTGGAATAAAGGCAACATTGCACCCATTTTTACAAAGAGTAAAAAGGATGACCCTGGGAACAACCAACCTGTCAGTCACCCCTCTGTGCCACAGAAGATCATGGAGCACATCCTCCTGGAAGGTATGCTAAGGCACATGGAAGGGAGGGAACTGATAGGGGAGCACCAGCATGGCTTCATCAAGGGGAAATCCTGCTTGACCAACCTAGTGGCCTTCTGTGATGGTGTCACTGCATCAGTGGACAAGGGAAGAGCCACTGATGTCACCTATCTGGACCTCAGTAAGGTCTTTGACACAGTACTCCACAACATCCTTCTCTCTGAATTGGGAAGATATGTATTTGGTGGGTGGACTTTTCAATGAATAAAGAACTGGCTGCAGGATTGAGTCCAGAGAGTGGTGGTCAGTTGCTCAGTGTCTGGATGGAAATCAGTAATGAGCGGTGTCCCCCAGGGGTTGGTGCTGGGGCTGATATTAATATTTTCATCAATTCCATCAATAGTGGGGTTGAGTGCACCCTCAGCAAGTTTGCTGATGATAACAAGCTGTGGTGCAGTCAACACACCAGAAGAATGGGATGCCATCCAGAGGGACCTAGAGAGGCTTGAGCAGTGAGCCCAGGTGAACCTCATGAGGTTCAACAAAACCAAGTGCTAGGTCTTGCACCTGGGTTGAGGCAACCCCCATTACCAATACAAACTGGAGGATGAAAAAATTGAGCACAGCCCTGCTGAAAAAGTCTTGGGGGTAATGGTGGATGGCAAGCTGGACGTAAGCCAGCAATGTGCCCTCACAGCCCAGAAAGCCAGCCATATCCTGGGCTGCACGAAAGAAGAAGTCCTGAAAACAGAGAAACCAGAATGTACTGGAAAAAGGACAACCAGTATTTTGTAAAGGACAAGTACTGCTCCCATTCACAGCAGAAGTCAAAGGAGTGGCCTAACTGTAAACCAGGGCAGAAGGAAGCACACAAGCAGGCGTGACATCACCTCCTGGAGGCAAGTCTTCCCCACAGAGTGCAATGACATCTATCATTGTGACACCCATGCAGTTCACATGCAAATCATGTGGCCAAAACTTTGCAGGAAATACTACAAAAATAAATAAATACATAATTTTGAGGTCTCATTACTCACTTGATCATCACACATAAATATCAGAGCAACTTAATCACCCCCAATGTTGGCACTCCAGCGCAGAGCTAGGATCTCTCATATCAGCACCAAATCCAAGCAGTAATGCTTTGAACAGTAATATCTGAATTCGCTTTCTAGAGTCCAACCCAAATTTCAAGTCTATAAAAAATTTCTAGCTCCACCTGAAAGGAACTGGGCAACTTCAACTTACATGAAAGTCAAACTGAACTGAAAACACAGCCATTTGTAAAATTCATCCCACATGAGGTGATAAAAAGAGAGAGCCATACAGAAACAGTGTATTTTATAATGCAAAAGGTGCTATCATGCTATCTTAATTTTAAGCCATGTAACTTTAGTTAGCTTTGATTTTTCTCATGATTCCTTTTTTGCAATAAAATGCATGTTTAATAACACAGAAGTACTAAAATACCACAAAGACAGATTAGCAAAATTAACTCAGAAAAGCATTATCTTCTGAGTTAATTCCAATTTTCATACTTTTTACATTCGCAAAAATGTCATAAATACTGTAACCAGTAAAGTAAACCAAATACTATTTGAGGATTGCAGGATAACCTTTTCAAAAACACAAGCTAAGGACAAGGGAATTTTTTTAATAGCTATGTTATGTAAAACACATATAAGCTATTTATCTTAAAATTTTTACATTTTCCAATGCTAGCCAACATTTTCCTTGCCAATTTTGCTTGTTACTGGCATGAAACTGTTTGCTTTTGTTAAATATCCTTAAGATATTTCAGCAAATTATTAACTTTGAATTCATTGTTATCATTGACAAAATAATGGAAGGGTGGGAAAAGATGCAGAAAGTAATTAAGAAATTCTTACAGCTACGAATGACCCAGTTTCATCCTCCTACTACTGAAAGGACACAGAATTTTAAATATATCTTGTAGGGGAGATGTATGTAGACATTAAAAAAACCAACAGTCTATTTCCCTGGTATGACTAACTACAGAAAAGGGTTAATTTAAGATTCTCCATGCTTCAGGGTCAGTTAAACAATTATTTATTAACTCACATTTTTTGCATTTCAATTGAGGACTCCACACCTAGACACAGTACTCAGGTCTCACCAGCGCAGAGCAGAGGGGCAGGATCACTCTCCACACCCTGCTGTCCACACTTCTTTTGATGCAGCCCAGGATATAGTTGGCTCTGTGGGCTGTGAGGGCACATTGCTGGCTCACGCCCAGCTTACCATCCACCAGTACCCCCCAAGTCCTTTTCAGCAGGGCTGTGCTCTATCCTTTTGTTCTTCAGCTTATATTGAGAGTGGGAGTTGCTGTGACACAGGTGCAAGACCTAGCACATGGCTTTGTTGAACCTCATGAGTTTCTCCTGGGCCCACTGCTCCAACCTGTCTCTCTGAATGGCTTACACTTTCTTACACTGAAAAAAACAAGATTCAGCAGATCATATAATCTGAAGCCTAAATATGTTCGTTTAAGTCATGTTAGCCTAAATGAGTCAGATTCACAAGGTTGAAAAAACTCATTAAGATGCAGGCTTCACTTCTGAGTTTGTGTCAGAAGATAACGTCGCTGTCAAGAAGAATTAAGTTTGGGTATCTTAACTACAGACAGTTCATTCTGCCCCAAACTCCATGCTACCACAGCTGCCTAGCATTTAACAGCTGATGTAAAGCCAAACTAGGTATTTCTACACATAATAGGCATGTGGCAGTATTAGGAGAGGGAGCTTACCAACAGTATCTGCTGTGGGCCAGCCTGAACTCTTCCCAGGGAGCTGCACCACCTCCACTGCCTCCAAATGTAAGGCCAGTTATTTCCCTGACAGCAGCTGGAAAGTTTTTTTTTTTGTTGTTGTTGTTGTTAGTCTTTCTTGTTCAGTAAAAGAATACTCAGTGCTTCCAATGCCATGCCTTCAAATCAGCTTATATAACTTTACTTTTTTTTTTTTTTTACATTAATACAACTGAAAGATGCTAAGCAACATGCAGCCATAACAATAAGCTTATTTCAGGTGTTTAAAATAACTAGAAACCTCATCTTCGTATTTGCCAGCTCCTGCCTTACACAGATCCTTACCTCACAGGCACCTCTGTTCCTGCTTGCCGCATCACTGACAATTTCCACCCTGCATAATAAGCCTTGAGATGCTCTGTGACACCTTAAAGCTGCCGAGGCGTTTTAGTTTCAACGTTCCTCAATTACTGCATTGACAACAACACCCTTAAAAACAGGCCCCTTTCTCAACACCCCTTCAGCAGTAAATGCTCATTGAAATACTACATCCTGAGCGCTTTTAAGGTAGGTGGGACCGCCATACAGCCCCAGTGCGGGCACCGCTAACTGCATCCGAAGAGCACCGGAGGCTGAAGCTCG
>JAOWBP010052400.1:0-13101 GCA_028571105.1 Tragopan temminckii
GTCTGAGCAGGCAAAAGATGAAAAAGACCAGTGTTCTTATAAGTCAGCAGTTGTCAACCTGGCAGCTATAAGTGCAGGCATAGCTCAGCTGCTCTGTGCTGCCTGTGCAGGTAAGATAGCACTCTAGTTCATGTGGACAGCCTGGTTTTCAGCACAGGTGATGGAATTGGCCTCAGTAGTTGAGTAATTACTTACACACTTGGTAAGATCTTAAGTTTCTACTGTAACCCCAGCAGCTGTGCTTGTGTGAGAGGTGCCTGCAGCGTGAGTGAGCCCTAGTGCACCATGCCCTGTAAAACAGTGCTATTTTGAGTTTACTGCTCCTGTAGTTGCCTTTGCATCCAGTGATGTTAGTGCTTGTGAATATTCTTTAGCCCTCTGATCACCACTTTCTTCTGGAAGGTGTTTTGGTACTTTGGAATTTTAACTCTTTTTAAGAAGAAGACTAAAATGAGTTGACATATTATTTGGAGGTAATTTTGAGAGGTAAAAGCACCAGATAAGGCAATTTACTGTTCCCGTCCTAACTAGCCAAGCATTATTCTACTCAGTCATCCTTCACAGCCACCGCTGGATCCAGCCCAGCACTCCCACCCAGCCGCAGTTACTGTACAAACCCATTGTTCCCAGCTAATTACTTCTGCCTGTAACAAAGTCGACTTTCACTGAACGGCAACACAACGTGACACCTAGCATCACGTTGCCTTCTGCCTCATTCTTCCGTGGCATGTAGCAACCTGATATGGCTACGAGCAAGATAAATGCACGTGGCTGCTAAAGGCAGCACAACTTTCCATTAAACAGAAAAATGCTAACCTGATGTGGTCTTTCCTGAGCTTTCGCTGCTGTTTGAATTAACAAGGCCAAGCCTGGTGCACCTGGTCTTCTTCTCTGCCTTCAGACAAGCTGAGCAGTATTAATAGCTTTATAAAGAACTAGCACAGTGCAGTGGGGTAGGCTTTCTGTAGGGTTGGAAGCACAGGAGAAAAAGCACTTTAAATGGATATCTTGGGAAACCTTTGTCTTAGCTCTAGCTGGGCTGGTCGAGCTCTGTTGCAGACAGCTTTTTTTTGACTTTCTACCTTGCCTTGGTAACTAGTAATTCCCAGGCTTTCTTGGTTTCTCTTCTGCTTCCCCATGCCAGCAACTGCTCAGCAGTGAGGTTCCCTTTGGATTTGCAAGTCTTAAAACCATCAAGTCATCCTTGAGCAACTTTTCCCTCTGGTTGCTTTCACTGCCCTCCTAGGCTCTTGCTTGACGACTACAGCATGTCAGGATGTAAATATATGTCCCATTGTCCAGCAATTTTCTTAGGCTCTGGCAATGTATTTGCAATATGAGTGCAGCTGGAGCGTTAAGAGGACCTCCTGGCACACTCCTTCTCCCAGTACAGCACTGCCCTGTCTGTCCCAGCCTGCTCCAGCATGTGCAGGTGAAATTAAAGCATTTTCACTGGAATTCCCAGGTTGTCGGGTTTTGTGTGTTTTGTTTTGAAGGATTACAACACAGGATCAAGACATGATTGCAGCGTGATTTGTTCTCCACAGCAGAACAACTGCTGCTGTAAGTCATTCCCTTGCAGGCAAAATAACTTGCAGATGGGCCCACAGCCTTTTGAAGGCCATTTGCATCTCACAGCTCATATGACATCCATCAGCAGTGGGTATTTGTCAGAGTGAAAGAGGGAGTGTCCCTTTTGTGTGTCTTTATGCAAATGTCTAATAAAAGAAATGCTGGGGAGTCCCTGGCACGTGACTCATTGTGACTCACAGCATATTTTTGATTTTTGGTATTGTTTCCTTTTAGGCTGGGGCTGTAGATTTTTTTTTCACTTCATTTTTAAAAGCAGAAAATAATTTTCTCCATTTCTGTGAAATGACGGTGTGTGCAGTGGCAGTGGAAGTTTCTTACACAAGAAACTCATTCCAATTTCTTTGTAATTAGACTGAAATTTGGATGCACAGAAGAATGATTCATCAGGCGGTAGGAAGCGATTGGACAAGGTTCACAATATTCTCACACTGAATGTGAGTAACAAAATATCCTCAACTTTGTGAGCAAATTTGGAAGAACAAGAAGAAGCAAACCTGTGTGCCTGCTGTGCTACCAGCTCCCCATAAGCAGTCCTCTGCAGCATTTTTCTTTCCAGCCTCTACAACACAACCCGAGTCCAAGCCTTCAGCTCTCAGCTACACTGAGTCTGCTTGCACCAAGTCAGGCTGCTTGCTGTCTGCCCAGCTGGCAGTGTCTGATTTCACGTGCTGAGCTGGGGCCTGGTGCTGCTGGTGCCTTCAAATACTCGGAGGTTAATGTTAGCTTCCTCACTCCATATTCTGAGCATGTGTTACTACTCAGGGTTTGGCCTGTAGTAGATTAATTTCATCATGAATTATTCCCAAGTGCTTCAAAATTTCCCATGAATGTTGATTTCAAAAATGAATTCAGATTGTTAGCACAAGTAATTTGTTAAAGTATTTACCAAGGAACAAAGATAGGAGGGTGGTAATCCTGTTTGACGTCAGTTTGTTGTGTCATTTTATGTAAACTGAATTTATGAAATCTCTATTTCCTCCTGTTAAAACTGGAGCGCTGCTACTGTGCTGCCTCAAGGGAAATGTTGCCATTGTCCATTGAAAAGGCTGTAGGGAATAGTTCAGCTCTTGTATGACGCAGTAGTTGATCCCCTTACATAACATGTATCACCATGCAAAAATCAGAACAGGTCTGTGGAAAGGATTTGTTGGGTGCTATGTGTGCATTCTGTATGCTTGAAGGAGAGAAACTCAGACAAGTGACAGAAAAGGAAGCAGAAAAGTAACCACAGCTGGCATAGAAGTTCAAAGGCTTATTCTGGAAGGACCATCCCACTGAAACTATTGCTGATTAACTTGTCTTATTGACATTCTCTAGGTTGAGTGGCTTTTGTTTTTGATTAGCCTAGAGCTTGTCATCTAGGACAAGAGGGAATGGCTTTAAGTTGTGCCGGAGTAGGTTCAGGTTGAATGTTAGGATCAATTTCTTCTCAGATAGAGTGGTGCTGCATTGGCACAGGCTGCCTAGGGAGTGGTGGAGTCACTGTCACTGGACGTGTACAAGGAAAGGGTAAATGAGGCACTGAGTGATGTGGTAGGGATGGGTTGATGGCTGGACCGAGTGACCTTAGTGGTCTTTCAACCTTAATGATCCCATGTGTTTCCAGAGGTGCTTTCCCTCTAGAACAGCAATCTCTTTACCATTAATCAGAAATAACAATTTCACTTTACAACTGTAGTATTCGTTGATTTCAGTCACCTTTCCCAAAGAAAGAAGAAGGATTTCTTGGCTAAATTGGTAACTTTCAGCAAGCATATTGGAGCAAATAATCTGGCTGCTGCTGCCGAGTTCCTTTTACATGCAAGGAAACAGGACTTTGTATGTTTCAGATAAATAAATTTTAGGAAGAAAAAAGTTGCAGTTCTTTCTGTGTGCTGTGCTCTGCTTATTCTGGAAGTTGTAGTAGCTCTAGATTGGTTATGTTATGGCTGTTGACAGCTGCAGAGGATCCTTTTTCTGTGTCCCTCCAGGGATGATCTTTAGATAGCATTGAAAATAATCCACTGACAATGCTGATCTGTGTAACCTGAAACAAACAAAGGAGAACAGAAATACAAAGCAGGCAGAAGTCCTGCTTCTTATAGAAATGCACTTGATATTTGAACACCCAGTGCCTTTTCTCTCCACTGAAGGATGGCCAAATAGCTGATTAAGAAGTTATTTTCTAAAGATGGATGTCTATGCTTTGGTGAGAAAACGTAAATCCTATCCTATTATGTTTGCTAGATGGGCCTGATAGTTACCATATTTTTTTAAATTCTGTTTGTGGAAGATTTTTTTAAATAGCCCTTTGAAGAGCTGATCTACCTTGGCTAGAGCTGTGTATCAAACTGCCAGCTCAGCTTTGGTCCTTGATTGTGGATGGTCAGGGTTGATGCTGGGAATAAACTGGAAAGATTTTGTCTTCCCTTTCTACTGGTTCCCATGCGCTGCAGAGAGTAACTCCCATAAACAGAATTATCTTGGGGCAAATACTGCACTCAGTAGCTACAGTGGGCATCATGTTCCCCTCAGCAAAGCACTGGCCACAGGACAACACAAGTTGCAATGCGAGATATCATGCATGCGAAGTCTACAAATAGTCTGAACAATGATTTCCTATTTCTTCCCCCGTCTGGGTGCGTGATATATGAAATCAGTGCATTACTACCTCTGCTGCAGAGCTTATGTGTTTTGCGGAGATGTGTTTCTTGCAGTGTGCTTCGTGAGGTGTGCTTGGTGATGAGTAATGGAGCTGCAGCACAAGAGATGTGGCAATCACTGGTGAGTGCTGTAGTTGGATGAGGCCCTCAGCTTTCCCTGCTGCTCCTTCTAGATGTATGTAAGCTAAAATAGGAAAGAGTGTGACTTTTGTGTGGTTTGTAGTGTAGCTGTTCTATCTGAGGCAAGGGAAGGCTATTTCAAGACAGGCATTAAATGTTGATGGGTGGGGTCTGGGACAACGGCTGGCAGCAAAGGGGCTTCGTGTGCTTTGTGGGTGTGTGGGAGGACAGTGGAGCAGCATCAAATATAAAGCTGCTTTTGATGTGTTATAATGAATTGTTAGATTAGTAGTGGTTTTCTTTTTTTTTTAAACTCTTCTTTTTATTTTTACTTTGAAATGTCATAGTGTTTTAATATTGTGGTGTGTAACTCAGTATATAGAACAGTGATTTGTTTGAGAATTTCTTCAGATCTTTAGGGATGCCACATTTTTTTCCTTGACAACATAATAATACGTAAGAGTCCATCTTGGATGCAGACTGTAGTAATTAGCTCGTGTGGGTATAAAGGTTTTCTAGAAGTTCTTTGAAGCTATGCCAGCTGACAGGGCCCTTAACTCAGAGAGGGCAGTGCGAGATGCAGAGAACTGCAGGTTGCTTATGTGCATGTTAGTCTCCAAAACTATGTGTGGCAGATGTTGCAGGCAGCAGAGATCCAGCTGGATTCTGTGGGTTCAAAGACGATATCAAGTAGCCCTGTGTAAACACTACAGTTTTGTCAAAATATTCCAGTTCAGTCCTCCTTCCTGAGGGCAGCGTGGTGTGGATAAGCTGGGCAGCCATGGTTTAAACAAAAGAAGTGATAAAACTTATTCTGTAGTGAATGTGAGAATGATTAATTTTCACCTAATTCAGAAATTGATAGGCTCAGTATTTTTTTTTGAGTATATTTCTGCTCTTGTGATCGCAACAACTGGATTATTTCCAAAAGCACACATCTTTCAGAGCCTTGGGATGTTTACTTTAGATTTATTTTTACGCAAGTCTACAATCAGGTTTCTCAATTATTAGATTGCATTTGTGAGTGCATTTCTAAGAATCTTTCAGAAAATGCTTAAAGATTTAGGTTCCTTTTCTTGTAGCTGTGCAAGTCTTTTCTAACACTTCAAATATATTTCCTTTATTTATTATTACCAGCATATGTGTTTCCTTACTATGTATGCTTTCTCCCTGTGAGTAACACCTCGTAAGAGTTCAAGATTAGATCTTTAAATGAAAATAAAATATTCCATGTTTGTCCTAAAGAACAAATGGCTACAGCACAACATATTATTTACCTCTCTGTTTGAGACAACAAAGCTGGAAAAGAGCTTTGATGTTCAGCAGTAACTACAACAGAATGAAAGTAGTCTTTAGAACTGCTGCTTTCTTGACTTTTATTATCTGTTTATCTTTATTTGCATTATGTTTCTTAAGACAGTTCTGCCTTTTATAGTCGTCATTCATCTCCCCAAAATGTTGCAGAACTACCTACCAGCTCCTTTTCACATTAGTGCCTTTAAAAGCTGTGCAGGTTTTTAGCATTGCCACTTAGCTGAGCTGGTATGGAGATCTTCACTCAAATGCCAGTAAGATTACACTGGGAGGTTGCTGTAGCTATTCTTCATTATGTTTGACCACATCACAACCCCAGTGAGGCTACAGCTTGGATGAAATCAGCTCATGAAGGAAGAAAAGCTGCAAAGGCAGACCAGGAGTGTTATCCTGGACAGAAGAAAGTGTTCTGCAGACAAGGTGTGGTGTCTCTTGGTTTACACTGCAAAGCCATAATTGTCAAATTCTGTCTGTAATTTAGGAGTACTGTCAGATCTCTGGGTGCTGCTAAACTTTCTTATAATGGTATCCACTTGTCACTCTTCTTTGTATCTCAGTTTGGCTCAAAGTCTTAACCCATTTCACAAGTTTTGTAAATGCTCCCACAAACACACCAAGGGCTATGACACTGTACTGTTCGATGTCTGCTGGGCATTTGTTGTCAGACCTAATAGCAGCTGTTGGAGACAGGCAGGGTGAAAATGGAGGATGTGACTAGCTTTGTGGATAGCGTACCTTCTCTGTGGACCTTCTTCTGTAGTCCAGTCTTTGTGCATCATCTCCAAGAGAATAATGAAACCCTTCACTGAATTTCTCATGATTTCAGAAGGAGTACTGGTGTGTTCATCCTCTCCTGCTCTTTCCTTGACGTCCTTGTACCAGCAAGTGTCAAAAGGATTACACTAGATTGACCGCTGCTCCAATTCAGCTGGACCCGCTGTGGCTGAGTGCTGTTAAGGTCATATGCTTTCCTCTGGCACTGGCAGTCCTCACACACTAGCAGCATCATTCCTGAAACTGCAAAGGATTTGACTTTTTTCCTTGATGTCAAGCTAACCCTGGAGAAGATTAGGCGTGCGCATGGCCCACAGACTAAGCAGAGCTTGTGAGAACTTCAGGGAGCAGCAGGAACAAGTTTGCCTGACGTATCAGCACCTGAGATGGCTTGGTTCTGCTGTTCAGGTCTCAGAGCCTGCTGCTGTAGGAAGAACTGTGCAATACCCCAGCCCTGCCCTGCTCCTCCGCTTGGGTTCTGCACTGCTCTGCAGAGTGCCTTGCTGGCTCCTGACCCACCTCACAATGGAAAATTCTTCCATGAGCATTAGTTACAGGAAACAAACGAACATCTCCTTTAAACGGCACGGCCTCACAGGGAGGAAACAGCTCATTTTGTGAAGTATAGTGTTTACCGGAAAGCAGATGGATCATCTCCAAAATACACTTCACCGAAAGGAAGAAAAATACTTGAGGTGTTTCAGTTTTTATACCAGTGTCCAAATGTTATGTAGTTTGTAGCTAACAAAAATGTGCATTTTACATGGGCTAAAAGTGTCCTATCCTGCACGAGGAAATTGGTAAAACTGAGTTTCAAGTTCAAGTAAAAATATCTTAAGCGTGGAGGGCTTGCCAAGATTCATTTTACTGTGATACTCCATAACCTCACGGAGCGCCCTGCAAGCTCTGTGCTTTGTGGTGGGGGTGTGAAACAAACATAACGTCTCCTAGTGATGCTGATAAATGTTGCACTCATTTTCCTCAATCATTGTAATGCAGCAACTGCTTAAAGCTGGAGCATGGTCTGGTTCTTACACAGGGCTGGTTTCCTGATGGCTTTGTCTGTAATTACAGTTTCTGCTGGCGTCTCTTTGGTGTATCAGTCTTTTTGGTCGGACCTCAGACTGAAGGGAAAGTGCCTCATTCCGTAACTTGGGAGATGTGAGTAGGAGTGTTTACATGGATTCAGTGCAAGATTAGCACTGCTTTTGATTTAGATTATCTACATCAGATGGTGTCCTGTAACGTGACACGCATTTGTTCAAATTCAAAGCATTGTGATTTGGCAAAAGAAATAAGTGCAGCCACACACAGTATTAAATGAGGAGCTTAGGCTGCAGCAAGGACAAGTGAACGTGTGCAAATGAGTGCATTGTGTGGCCATCAGCACTGCTTTTGGGGAAGTTCTGCCTGGCCATGGGCGCAGCAAGCAGTACAGAAATGATTGTAACATCCATTACGTGGGTGCTCCTTGCTATATACTGTTAACTATCTTCTTTTGATGTGTTAAATGTAATAGAAAACAGAAAAAAAGGCAACAGAAATGTCTGGGGACTGAGTCTGAGCACCGTGAGAGCAAGCAGGAAGGTGCGTGCGTCTTGAAAGGTTGGTGAAACACCCAAGGGACATCCAGAGCTTCATGGCCATCATTTCACACCGTGCCAGAACATAGAGGATCCTGCATGTATCTATGTCTGAATCAGCTCTTTAATCTCTATCAGATTTGGCAGTTATCTGACTCTAACATTTCCAACAAGTAGTTGTTTGCATAGTGGATAAAAGCCTTCATTGTCAATCTAAAGACATTCATCAGTCTGCTCCAGAGGTCAAATCCTGAAATGGTTTGGTAATTCTAGCACCATCATCTTCATGTGATTCCAGTGCAACGTGGTTAGCAGTTTCAGGCTATGACTTTCACTTGAAAGGGCATCCAGGGCTACGGCCAGCTCCTCTGAACTGTTTTGTTAAGCAAACTCTCATATCACTCAACTCTGCTTGACAATTGCAAAATGTTCAGCCAGTTAATATTTATCCTATTGTTACTAAAACTCACAATTCAGTGTGTCTTACTTCAGACAGCAGTATATATGTCAGTAGTAATTGCTGGCTATTTCCTGGAGCAAAATTAAAAGCAGCTGTGGCTTGGTCTAAATGACTAACGGACATATTTCCAAAGGCAGCCAATCATTTAAAGATGCAGCTAAATTCAGCTCATATCACCTATCTGTTTGGATGGCAATTTAAATCCTAATTTACTACGAAACTTTTGTCAGTCCCTGAGGACATCCACCCACTTTAAATAAATGCATTATTTTGGGAAGGCCTCCTTGCAGTTTCCCAGCAGTGAATTTCCAGAGAGAAACAGCTCTAGGCGTTCTACCAGCTGTAGGCTTTCCTAGGCTTTGAGAATGTTTTTGGTGCTCTGCGTTAAGGTGTCTCAAAGGGTAAGGTTTTTGTCAAGCTGTCTGCAAGAGTGTGTGAGTAAGCCCAGGCCACAGTGCAAAGGATGGAGAGATGGCTTTCATTTGTCTCCTCTGGCTCTGCAGCATAATGCAAAAGAAAACCTGCAGCTGATGTCAGCCTCCTGAATGCTTCTAGCCCCTCAATCCCCAACTCCTTGCTCAGACCTTCATCAGGCCAGGAGTCACAGACACATCCATGCCCCGATGCCCATCTCCAGAGCTCACACTTGTTCCCCGAAGACACCCCTTGGCACAGCCCCTGAGAGGAGGAGGCAGTACCCCCAGCAGTCCCCAGCTAGGGGAGGTGTTGCAGCAAGGTCAGCTGTGTGCGTGTCCATGCCATGTGGTTCCTGTGCTGAACAATTGGAAAAAATGACTGCCATAATGGGATGCAGGCTCATGAGCTGAATCAGTCTCAGCAGGGCTTTTGTTGTTTCAACTGTTTCTTGTATAGAAAGCTCCATTCTGCGGCCATCTGTGAAGGCTGGCTGAGGACCAGCGGTGTGGAACCCATGCTGATGGTTGCTGCTAACTAGGAGCAGGCCCTGCTGCCAGGCTGGGGGAGCAGGTCAGGCCAAGCCCTGACCCTGGCCCTAAAGTGCTGGGTGCAGGTGAGGGGAGGTGGCAGCTTTGCCACTGTGCATCACTGCTGCCAGCCAGCACTGCTCCAACCACTGTGGGGAATGGAGAGATGGTGAGAGGGTGGCAGCAGTCAACCTGCATCGTGTGCTTAGTCTATTATGGTTTATGCCTATCAAATGCATGCAGGCTCTGCTGAAAAATGGTGGTGCAATCGTGGAGCAGCCTGTGCACCTGCCTGTGAGTTTCCTGCTGCCTTCACTGCCATGCAGTGGATCTGGATGTTCACCTGCTGCATGGAGCCCTGTGGCACAAAAGGGACAGCTGATACAGACTGACAGCAGCAGGGCCAGTTGGAATCAGACAAGCAATTGTCCTGCCCTATTCAGCTGAAGGAAATGAGTTATCCAGCTTCAAATATCAGGAATGACAGAGGGAGAGAACAGACTAGGTTTGCAATTAGGGTCATACAGAAGGACTTGCTCTGCAAGTTTATGGTGGGTGGCACATGAAGCAATGGGCAGGAGGGAGCTGCCACTCCTGGTTTTCTGCCTCCACTGCTGCAGGACATGCACTCTGTGAGGGCTGTGCAAAGTGCTGGTTTCCTTCACGTGAGGAGCGGGCACAGATGCTTCTCTCCATGCGTGACTGTCTTTGTAGCACTCCGAGGCCCCGTGGGAAGGAGTGCTGCAAATGTCAGGTATTAAAGCTGCAGGAGGAGGCCCGCAGCAAAAGAAATAATGGCTTGTTGCTTTTATCCCAGCAATCTGCCTGTTTTTGAAACACTTGAGTGAAATAGAGGTGGAAGCTCAGCCAAGCATTGCATTCGAGCAGCAGCTTGTGTTTACAGTATAAGACTGTAGATGGGGAGTGTGTGCACATGAAGTGTGTGTGCATGTGTGGAGCCGGCGGTGTTGTGAGCACACAGCAGATGCTCCCTGCATGTGCAGCCATGCTGCCTTGTGCCTGAGTCCTGGCCGTCAGCCTGTGGTTTGCCTTGGGACCGTATTGGTGTGGCTGCTGGCATTTCCAGCAGGTTTTAAAGTATAGTAGAGGGGTACTGATGTACACAGGGAAGAATTGATTTTATTGTCTGTAGGCTCCTGTGCTGAGGTCCTTGGGGCCATGAAAATTTTTGCAGCCAAGGTTGTGTCTTCTGCAGGTGTCATGGATGGTAGAAATAAGGCACAGAGCAAGAAGATGCCTTTGCCTTTAGTCCCTTGGAGCCTCTGCATCCATGTGCACAAGCAGTTTGAGCAGCTCTTGGGACTGTACTGTGGGACCCAAGGTGCTTGATGGCTTTGCAAAGAGACAGCTGCTCAATGAGCAGTATGTCAGAGGAACTTTAGTACATTTCTTTAAACCAAGAAGGGGCAGGAGCAATGTTTCAGGTTCTTGTGCTTGCTGAAAGAAACTTGAAAATGTGTAAGGACATAAGCAGAAAGCTGGGAGCCAAAGAGAAACTCACTGTTGTTCTGTAGAACTGTGACCACTTCTGGGATGGGGTGGGTATAAGTAGAAAGACCCACAGAAAACCACACAAAGGGTGATAATCCCCTTTTTATGGTGAGCATTAGTATTGAGTTCTGATCGATGCAAAGTTTTGTCCTGGTGCCTCTCAAAGAATCGCCTGTTTCAGAATATTCCACTCCCAGGCATTGTGCAGGGCTAAGGAGCAGCATAGTATGGAAATGGCTGCTAAAGCAGTACCACAGTGCCTTCTCAGGTTTAGGCTGTCCATGATTTCTGTCCCTGAGAGCCTTGCCATGACCTGGCTGGAGCTGGGCTCCCCCAATGGCTGCAGGGCATCTCAGAAGGACGCTTCAGCACAACTCTGCTTCTGTGGAGGAGCTGAGAGCTCTGTGCAGCTTACTTATTGAAATGCAAACCTCAGCACAGCTCTGCTGGCATCCCCTTTGACAAACTGATAATCCACCCTTTACCATCGCCAGGCATGATCATTAATGTCTTCTTATTGCACATGGTTATATGGAGCCCTCAGCTTTTCTGAGAACAGGAGGCATGCAGGTTACATCTGCACTGTGGGTGAGCTGTGCATTCACTGCTCCCGCAGCCAGCCAACAAACCTCTCCAGATTTCTGAGGCCAGAATGTTGCTGCTAGCAGTTTCTCTCTTTACTCAACACTGGAGCAGACTCTCAGGGTGAAAATCTGGGCCTGCCGGAATCAGTGGACAAAGTCCTGCTCGTTGCACTTCAGTCAGGATTTTGTGATTGAGCTCTTCATTTCTGAGTGGGCAGATGAAAAGGTCCTTTCTTCCCTGAGAGCCTTTTTTGGAGCACAGACCATGTAGACGTTCTGCTTTTGATTGCTCAAAGGGTGAGTGTGCTGCTGCCTGCTGCAATCTCGGTAGCTTTCACTTGATGCCCTCATCTGATAAAGCAAACAGCTGCAAGAACCGAACTCCTCACTCTCTTTGCCAAACATGAACTTTCCTACAGGCAGCCCTGATTTGTTCACAGGTGTGTGGGCAGAGCACTGCTCACGCATATAATAGCAATACAAAGGGATTGCATGTCCTCAAAATACAGAGGTTTGTGTCCCCTTTCCGGTGGCTACAGCAGGCTATGACATGGCTGAGATCAACCATAATAGTCTCCGAAAACTACAGCAGTGGTCGCACAATGCATGTGGTCAATTTTCAATCAGGAGGAGCCCTGGAATTAGCAGCTCAAAGGAGATTTCTGACCAAGTATAGATAGAACTGCTGCTACGCCTTATCTAATTCAGAATAAAAATTTTTATCAGTTCAAACACTGCTTCTCATCGTGATGCAATCATGGCATGAGCATTCTAAGGCACAGTGAGGAGTACAGCTCTGCCTCCCCAAGGATATGCTGCACTGCTCATTGGCCTCTCCTGCTTCTGCGAACAGAGCAGAGTCATCAGAGCCAGCTGCTCCGGAGGGCAAAGACCCCATGCCTCACTGGTGTTGCTGCAGTGGGTTGGCTTTCCTTCCACTGAGACCTGCCCTGAGCTGCTCTCACTGTCTAAAGAGCAATTACACAACCCTTTATCTCACCTCTCTTTTCTGCTGAAGACCTCAGCTGTACCTGTTTGGGGGCAGGGTTAGGTTTTTTTTGTTTGTTCTTGAGGTTTGATGGGTTTTTTTGCTCTCAAGAATCCTTTTATTTCCTAGAGTCTGTGATGTGCCCAGCCACTTGTTTTTAAGAAAGACAACACCTTGATCACAGAGAACCTTAGAGATAAGTCTGGTCGTGTTGTTTCAAGTGATTTCCTCTTTTTCTTTTTGTGGTAAATGTTTGTAGAGCCCCACTGAAACGCTGGCTGAACCTCTAGCCTGGTACGTGCTTTTGCCATTGGAGAAATCCTTCTAAAATGTCTTTCCTTGTGCTCCTGAAGTGCCAGCAATAAAACCCCAGGTGAGGGGCAGGTGGCCGGAGCTCGGCTGTGCGCGCTGGCAGCGCTGTGGGGCTGCTCGTTGGGACCTGAATGCCGCCTGGTGCTACATGCCCGTGCTGTGCCTTGCGGGGCTGACGTGAGCTTGAGTCATTGCTCAGATCCGCTCCAGGCACAGCCTGCGTCAGCCTCGATCAAACAGGGAGAAAATAGGAGCAGAGGACAGAGGCTGGCTTC
>JAOWBP010052401.1:0-13100 GCA_028571105.1 Tragopan temminckii
AGGGAAGGGAAGGGAAGGGAAGGGAAGGGAAGGGAAGGGAAGGGAAGGGAAGTTTTTTCAGTTCACTGCAATTTGATACATAAACATCAATATTTAAATAAAACATAAAATATATATAAATAGAAGTAGATATAAACAAAAATAAGCATAAATGTGAAGTGAGACTTCTTCAGCAACATTTAAAATAAAACTTTGCACACAAAGCCTTTGTGCATATTTTGATAGGGAAACCTGGGGTGTCTACACTGTAATATCACATCAATAGTGCAAGCCAAAATGCAAGTAATGTTTAAACACCAAATTAATACCATCTCAACAGTCACACATATTATAGCCCAAAGATTAGTTCGAGGCTAGAGATATGAATTATAGTCTAAGAACTGATGGTCTGAATTTTGCAGGAAGTTTGATGAGACGATCATGATGGTCTGAATAGGTTTAATTATCCTTTCAGTGCATTCACTTTATTACATCTTTTTATTACAAGGTCAGATATTCTTTCAACTAAGAACATCTAGCACATTAAGCACTCAGTGCACCAAGTTTAAGAACTGGACTTCTTTCTTTTCAACTTCATTACTTAGTTCATGTCTTCTGCATTATACTTTGTGTACACGGTTCCAGTCCTTCACAGGGAGGCTTCCTAGAGACATTTCTGTCATGTTTGTCACCCAGCAGGCAGGTATCTCAAACATTATTCAGTGGTCACCACCTAGATGAGGAGGGTGTTCCATTAACAAGGTAGCAGATGATGGTTAATTAAAAGCTTGTTCTGAAACACATGTGCAGAGAAGGCAAGTTAATAGTCTCTTCTCATTCTTTTATTTATCCATTCTTAGGGGTTTGGATCATAATTTTGTACTGTTTTTAAAGTACCGAAGATAGTCAAGGAGACTAATGCCCACACAAACACATGCACATCATATCTGATTCCATGTAATTTTTATTAAGTGCTGTTTTTCACTTTTGTTTCCAATTATAGTTATTGTAAGAGCTCTTCCAGGCAAAGTAGGTGAAATGTAACCTCTCTGACATATCACGTTCCCATTCTCATCTTTATGTAAGAGTTTCCGAGTAAAACTGCATGATGTTTCTTAAGCATACAAGTAAATATACATGTAAAGGAAAGGGAAACATGCAAACAGTTTTTGGAGGAGACTTGCACTGGATTTTGTTCTTGTGGGTTTATCTACAAAGAGCTTGTTTTGTTAGAGCTGTTTTTCAGACTACATTGACCCTGAGTCATTTGGAGAGAAAGAGGACTGATATCTCTTGAGGCATGAAACAATCCAACCAACCCTATTTCTTGCAAATCAATAGAAGAAAGGGAAAAACCAAAGCTGTGATGATCAATTTAAAGAGGTGTTGCTGCTTCTTTAAGAAAACAAATGTAGTTTCATAGTGACTATAGAAGAGTTATAGAGGATATAGAGATATAGAGATATAGAAGAGGAAGGCCTCCTCCCTTTCTTTATCTCAGTGGATGCCTACGAAACCCAATTACTGGGTGATCCTCTCTCCAAGCCAGGTGGTAATGAAATGATGATACAATATTTCCAATTGCTAGCACAACCTCTAACTTGTAAAATGCTGAGACGTGCCCAGAAAATACAGGCAAAAGTAGGCAGGGCTGCTGTTTAATAGTAGTCATAATAATAAAATGTTAATGATACTGAAAATGGAGTGGTATTTACTGTGAAACTCACAGAGAGGAAAAGTCCTTCAGCTATTTTCTTTTCCAATGTCATTTGAGATTAGCTTGCTTATTTCTACCTCTGCCCAGCATAACACTCTGCTTTCTGCACAGACTGAGATGCTTGCATGTGTTGTATTCGAGTCTGTTTTGTTGTAAGATGTAATTTATCTTCTAACTTTTGCTGTGATAACTCTCAGCCCTCGGGAAGGGCTGAGACAGGTTGTCATTTGTATTATCACCCCGCAGAGATCTTGTAGCAGGTATAAATGACATTTATGCTCCTAGTACCTTCCTACTGCTGAAGTCCTAGTGTTGGCAGGAACCAGGCATGGCACGCTCGCTGTCCTAGATATGGGCTGGGTCCAGCATCCCTCAGTCGGTCACTGGTGTCCATCCAGCACAGTTCTACTCTGTGAATGCACGCAGTTACAGGCCTTGCAGTTATTTACTTGGTCCTCATTCACTAAAAGTTTAACAGCTCCATCAGTTGTCAAGTGTTTAAGTTGAGAAGCTTTCTGAAGTGACAGAAAGATGTGCAAACGGATGGTGAAATTCTGCAAATTTTTCATACATCTTAAATTTTACTGCGACTGCTGTCAGTATTTGTCAAATTTTATAGAAGAAATCTTTTGTTTAAAAAAAATGTAATATATCTGGGCAATCATTCTAATTAAATTTCTTCAGTTTAAAAAAAAAAAAAAAGATAATAAAAACTCAATTTTTTTCTCATCAACAGAAATGGCAGAAAAACCAGGACAGGCCTGTAGATGTGATTGAAGCATATCTGTGAAAGGGATGGCATTTTACTCTCCTGTAGTAGTAGTAGGTCTTACTCCAAAGTGTTACATCCAGATACTCCTCTCAGTACAATTTCTGAGCATCTTCTCCTAGGATTAAACTGGCCTTACATACACAGGCTGAGGAGCCCAACAGAGGAGCTGAACGATGGGCACTGAATTCACTTCAGCCTGCCATGATTTGGTGAAAAGCATGAAATGAAAGCTCTGCTGCTGTCTTTGTTCTGCTGTTGGACAAATGCCACTGAACACCTTGAGAACAATTTCTGTACCAAAGTCCTGTGAGATCTGCAGTGTGAATTGTGCGCTCTATTGTAGAGCAGTTTGATTTGTCTCCACCCACCACAAAATGCAGCAAGGTATGCCTGCAACAAAATTAGTTAAACTAAAACTGCATTTCTGGTCTCTTAAAAGTAATTGGAGGACAAAGCATGGTTTTGCTGACTCCACCAGTGCTGCCATATCCGCAAGTGTAGATGAGGGGCAATGCAGCAGTTCATCTCACAAGCCGTTGTGTATTTTGACACTGTGGTTTTCCCCTCTTGCTTCCCTCTTCACTTTGGCTTAAACAATGTGTCTGTCTGCAGATGTTCAGTAGAAAAACATGGTATTCAGGTGCCTGAAATGATCTGCTGCCTTTTATCCACTCTTTTGCATCCTTCCCTTCTTGCCACCTGGTAACATTACAAGTAACAATCTGTCCAAAAAAATGAGCACTGTATATCCAGAGATTTCAGAACTATGGAAGCCCTGTTCTGGGTGGACTCTTTGCAGAGGGCCATTTTGACCTCGAATGAGACAGCTCCGGATTCTGCCTCTGCATACCTGAAATGAGCTGTAGATACCATCTCCTCTGCTGCTCTGGGGACTAGGCTCCCTGTTGTTTACCTTCTGCAACAACAATTCAGCTTCTTATAGAACAGGATTGGTTTCCTCCCTTTTTTTTTTTTTTCCCCCCACATGCAACAGCTGGGTTATGCAATCATTTCAGGGAGGGGGCTTGGCAGGCAGTCTCCACTGCAATTACACCCATCAATCTAGAAAACTGTCACTGGTGTTTGTGATATGGGCTCTCATCCACAATGCCTTGGAGTGGAGGAGCCTCAAAAATAAATAAATAAATAAATAAATAAATAAATACCCAAATGTCGAGGAAATTTCCTTCTCTTTGTATACGCAAACATGTGCTCCTCACATCAGGATTTGCTTATGAGTCATAGAAAAAAAAAAGGAGGGGGAATACATTGTACTTACATTATTATGTCTGTCACATAATCTTCACCACCTGGTTATTTATTAATTTCTTTGTGCTAAAGCCAACCTGTAGCCCATCTCAGGCACAGAAGGTGTTTATATCTCAGGAATCGTGCCCACATTTCACATCCCAGGAGCTCAGCTCTGCCCGGGGTTGCCTATGATTCCTGCTACGGAGCAGCACGCGTCCACCTGGGAGGGAGCACCCCTCAATCTCCTGGTGCCAACACTACCTGCCAACAGAAAATTAATATTTCATAGCCGATAAAAAGAACTGGAAGCAACCTCACCGTACCGTAGTAGCCGGCGCCGTGCATGATGTATAGCATGCTGCCTAGCAAGGTTGCTAAGCAACACGGCACCATCCACGAAAATCCTGCATCAGCTTGTGGTAGCTGGTGGGGCGGGCTGGACGTGACACTTGGCACACGGAGCAGTGTGGAAAGAGGAGTGCTAAGCTCAGGAATATTACAGCAGCCTACCGATACATGCCCTCCGTTCCGCTCCCTGTGCTGCTCAACAACATCACAATGCAGCAGGCACTGCAATCATTTTCCGCTGAAAAAAAGAAACAACAACAACAAAAAAAAACCCACACACAAAAACCCACCCTCCCCTGCCTGCTTCCTGTTTCTTAATGCTCTTCAAACCTGATTTACAGAGTAGTGGAATTTTACAGCTGCATCCCGTGATGCTCTCGCTCTCAATCCCATGGCCTGGCTCATACCTCAAACTAACCGTAAAGTCAAATCACAATGATGTGACTCACTATTATAACTAAAGATAGATCTTGTCAAAGCAGTCATGAGCCCTGGATGCTGGAGGGCGTTTTAGTGTTGTTTTTTTCCCTTATTCCTCCCTCTCCTGGCTCCATAGTTTTTGACATTTGGAGGTCCATCCCATGTTAGGGAGTATTTGTGTGAGCAGGCAGGTAGGGAACATACTTTTGTAGACCAGAAGAAACCATGCTGAACCACACTGAAGTCTAGCTGAGGGCAAGTTCACAGAGCTGCCAAATCAGAGCTTCACAGCAATGAGGGCTGGAGGGTCCCAAACATCCCACAGACAAAGGGCCGGACAGCCACAGAAGGGAGAGAGGAACATTTTTAAGAGGATCTTCTTAGCCTAACAAACCTTTTATATAGATATATAATCTTCATGTTTACACACCAGCTGTTTTCAAGTGTGAATATTCAGCTGGAGCACTTACTACCCATTAAGACCAAAGAAGCACTGCTGCAGGAGGAGACCACATAGAGGGACAAACCAGACACTGAGAAAAGCAGGACGCTCGCCCCAAGACCAGCAGCTCCTGCTAAGGCCACAGAATGGCTCAGCATCAGCTAGGAGCAGGGAAGTGACAGGACAGGTGAGAGCTGCTTCAGTGTGGCAATGAGGATGTGTGGGTGAAGCTCCACAGGCATATCTCTAATAGCTCTGCAGGGCAACCTGATATCTCAGGAGATGCCATGCTGGAAGAGAGCTGCTCTTGCTGGTGCAAAGTGATCTGAATTCCCTCAGCCTCAGCTGCCCAAACCTGGAGAAAGGAGGACTGACTTTGGTTACACCATCAATACAGAAGTGGCAGGTGAGGGAGCCGGAGCTATTTCCCTGTTTGGACGTACTGGATCTATTTCAGCCCTGTATAATTCCACTGGTGTCAATGGCATTACATCAGGGATAAAACCAACCTGTTATTAACCTGGCCATTTCCTTTTATGCCCTTGATTCAGGAAATCCCTATGCAAGTGCATGGTTTTGGTCATGTGAATATTCTCACTGGAGGCAGTGTGATTGCTCATGTCCATAAAAAACACCTGCATATATACATGCAGGGTTGGGGCCTGAAATAGCACCGGAGGGAAAGGAAAAACAGAAGCAGGGTGAGAATACCTGAGAAACAATGCTCTGGAAGGGTCTGTGAGAGGTGTCTGTCCCCTTCGGGGACAGCAATATTCCTGGCTCACAATTTCTGTGAGACAGCAGTACCTTTAGGAAAAAAATTTTAAGGTATGACTGCTCTAAAGGGAGAGGGAAGGAGAAGAAAATATCCCAAATATTATTAAATGTTCCTTAAATATTAAAAAAAAAAAAGTTAACAAAGAAGCTAGTTATGCAAAGGCCCTTTGGGGAC
The DNA here is from genome assembly GCA_028571105.1 of Tragopan temminckii. Taxonomy (NCBI): domain Eukaryota; kingdom Metazoa; phylum Chordata; class Aves; order Galliformes; family Phasianidae; genus Tragopan; species Tragopan temminckii. Next base: position 5,882 of record JAOWBP010052401.1, read on the forward strand.
TGCAATTTATGTCTGTGACTTCCATAACCTTGCCCCGATTCCTTCTCCTGCACTTGCAGGGAACACCCTAGGGAGCTTCGTAGGAAGCCTCAACATATGTGTTTTTCTGCACTGCTTCTGGCTTCATGTTTCTGCTGTGCCTCCAGAAAAAAAATACATGAGCCAAATCATGACTTCCAAATACTGAGAATTATGATCTCTAATGATTGTCATATGACAGTAATGTTTCACAGAAATCTTCTGAACAGTCATTCTCATGTATATGCATCTTGCTGCAGGAAAATACTAACCAAAGAAATGTGGCTGATGAATCCCTGTTCAGTTTCTGTTTTACACCCAAACAGTTTTTTAAATTCCTATATACAAAAGCACTGCTCTCACCAGTTTCTGAAGACCTTTCTGAAAAGTCTGTGCATATAATTTAATGCCTGGATGCAGGATGAAATGTAATAACAAATCTTGACCTATTAGATTTAAGCCTTCAGCATGTGATCTAAATAAGGGTGACTTTCACAGATAACATACCACAAGATAAGTGATTCAGTGAAGTTCCTGAAATCAGCAGTTACTTTGGTTTGCAGCACAGTAAATGAGATCAGGTCTGACATAATAAATGAATCTATAAAGAAGGTGCTCTCATACGTTACAGAACAAGCTAAAGAACAAGAGTCAGCAGGCTTACTGAATTCAGTTGCAACTATTTTGAGTAGTTCTTGTTCTGTAGTAATGATGACTGTGACTCGTCAAATACTCTTTAATTTTTCACATTCATGGAATCATGGAGTGGTTTGGGTTGGAAGGGACCTTTAAGATCACCTAGTTTCAACCCCCTGCTATAGGCAAGGACACCTCCCTCTAGACCAGGCTGCTCAAAGCCCCATCCAGCCTGGCCTTGAGTGCTTTCAGAGAGGGAGGACACATCCACAGCCTTGTTGGGATACATGTTCCAATATCTCACCATCCTCGCAGTAAAGAATTTCTTCCTAATATCTAGTTTAAATCATTAATATTCAACCAAATAAGGGAAAATACCTTCTTTATTTTACCAGCTGCCATGCCCGCAAAATTTTCCCTTACAAGCAAGTGGGCTGTTTAAGTTTGCTATGAAAACAAACAGCTCAGTTTTGCCCCTACTTTCTGTTTCAGGTTTATGTATGCGCAGTTCAAACGAGAGAGACAAATCCATGAAATTCATTTCACAGGGCATTGAGCAAATGGAATGTAGAATAATGTTCTTTAGTTGCTGACATATGATCAAACGCAAGTTTGCTAAAAGGAAAGAGAAGGAGACACGCAACAGCCTTGCAATGGATAAAAATCTTGCCACATTAACCATAGTTAATAAACGAATACAGTTATATTATTAGTATTGGCTTCCCTCTTGTGGCAATGAGCAAGCTGTAGTTCTAATATGTAACTAAAATCTGCTGAGGTGTCTGTCTAATACAAAATGCTGCAATGTGATCATTCAGCAAGACCCTTGCATCCAGGATACCTAATTTCAGTTCAAGACAGATACAAAGACCTACACATGGCAAGCAGGTGGCAGGTTGGGATCTCAGGTCTGTAGAAAGACCACTGATGTGAACATTTCAAAGGCTTACCCTGGTGTGACTCAAGCCAGTATCTAGCCCAACTGAACGAAGAGACATTTTCCACTTGAAGGTACACATTTAATCTTGGAAGAGAGTTAGCTAAAGCGCTAGCTGACTGAGAGAGTGGCTCGTGTTCTAGGCCTATTCAATGGCCCCTGCTGAGATTTACAGTTTAGTGGTCATTTCTGTGACAGACCCCATGGAAACAGACCAGCATCTCTCATTCCCTGCATACATGGCCATTCTGACTCCAAAAGTGGGATGAGAGGTAATATCCCGTTTTCCCCAGCAGTGATGGAACAGGCATGGAGGTTCTCCTTTATTTTCTCCATAGCCCCTTGCACATTATCATAATTTGATATTTGTGAATTTACAACTACTGTATTAATAGCAGCAGGAGTGAGAAGGTATCACTGCTATTAATAAAGCATATTTCATCAACAGAATTCATAGCTATTTGTAAAGAGTGTTGGTCTCATTCTTTCTTTTTTGCAGATGGGAGAACTGAGGCACAGAATAATTAGAAGCCAATCAGTAGGCTCAAAGCAAAGCTGAAAATAGATCCCAGCTCTCCCGAGTCTCAGTGCAAAGTTCTTGCTGCTACTCTGCCAGCATGTGAGATAGCAAAGCTCATCTGTTAGCACTGCCTGCACCAAACCACGTTCATTATTTGCATACTTTATGACAGAAGCTCTTATTACCACTCATCTTTTGTGGACATCCTCTAAAATGGCCAAATATTCAAGTGAGTTCTCATCACCTTTTCCAGTGGAAGGCATTCTTGATTAGTGCTTATTTTCTAGTCTACTAAAATCACGTAACAGTTTGCCCTTAGATAAATATATCAGGCTTATTAGACTATCCTAGAAGAGGCACAGAGGAGATATTTTATCGGTGAAGCTACAAGCTCCTAATTGTGACTTTTTTTCCTTTTTACAATAGATTACTATGGTAGCTCAGAAAATACACTACAGTCACACAATACTTCTGAGGTGCTCATGGTACAATAAATCATAATGATTTATCATTTTATCATATATACTATATGCTAGTTTGAAAACTCCTTTGGAGGGTAGGAAAATGTAGGCACAGGTGCTTGGTTCTGCAAATAACCCTACAAAGAACTTTCAGTACAGTGCTCTGATGCTAAGGTCAGCGAGTTCAGCATCCTAACTCAATTAATAGGGCTGCAGCTCCTGTTCTGAATTCCCCTAACAATTGTTGTGGTTCTACAATCATTCTTGCTGGTTTGGAGGGAAAATAAACAAATAAATATGTCTGCTGAAATATGTCTACTTTTTTTTAACAGGAAAATGAGCCAGGTCTTCCCTAGACAGCTAGGTTTTAGCAGGTGGGTCACTCCAGCTGTAAAGGGTTAGTCCCCAAGGAGTTCTTGTGACAGAGCACTTGAACTTACCTGCCCAAGCAGAACAGCTCACGGAGCAGAGGTTTGGAAAACAGCCAGGTGAATTAGATTCAGCAAGAGTATCAACTGCTTCCAAGGATGAAAAGGGCAGCCCCTGGGAGAGAAAAAAATAACACTTCCTTCAGACAGCTGCAGGAACAAAACCACAGTAGCAACGGGGAGGTGAGGTGGATCATAAATTTTCTGTACCACATTCCCTGAACCTAAGGAGCACTGTGAGTGAAAGCCTCCTCGGTTTCTTGTAAATAACATAAACTTTTTACAGAGGTCAGGAACTTTTTGCAGCTACACCCTAGTTGTTCTGGGACCTTCCCATGCTGCTGAATGTGGGAATCCCAGGCACAGCCAAAGGAAAACGGCTGGGTGCAATTGCTGGCTAGGAAGTGCAGAGGAGTTCTCAAAACAGGCTGAAAGCTAATGTTTCAGGTGAGTTGAAAGGTGAGGGAGCAAAGTACTTACTGCACTCAGCCTTCCTTTTTAAGATTTGACACACTCATTTACTTGTTGGAGGTTTTATTGTATTGTTGATTTTTTTTTAAGGAGCTGGCCATAGTATGGTGGACGGTAGGTTTGGCATATTTTTTGAAAGAAAACAGATACGCTCTCATCATTGTGAAGACACCAGATGTGCTGTTACAAGCTTAATCTCATTTTAACACTACGTGCTGCAAGCTCTCTGTGGAACGGTCTATGTCTTACTATGAATTTTATGAGACCTCATGCAGCTGTGCCCTGGTTGAAACACATCCCAACTGCCACTGTTGTAGAATAATAATGAAGAATCATCACATTCTTTCTAGAGACATAAAAGTGCTGATTACTGTAGCCTCTGTGGCTATTATGCTGGCCTGAAGTCCATGTCTTCAATAAGCACGAAGGTCTGTTTAAATGAACCTAAACTCAGACCAATTATTTTGAAGATTTCTCAAATAGAAGTAGAGAGAGGATATTTTGCAGGATTTCAGTTCTGGTCTGTCTCAACAGGAGAAAAAATGAGTTGTTAGTCGCATCACTATGTTTACTAAGAACGGTTACTCTAAGGTTACAATGCTTCAAGTACTGACCCTCCACGTAAACTGGCAGACCCATAAGTGGATGTTCTTCCAGGTGTTTCTTGCGGAAGAGCTTATAAACAGAGTATGTGCTTGAGTGCTCACTAGTATAGGACCTACATCAACAAACTGAAATGACAGAGGTGAATGCCAAATGATGAGGGCCTGGCACTGCAGGGAGTTCAAATCCTTTCTAGGAGGAAAACAACTTGTAAGATATCCAGATACAAGAACAAGCTTTATCAAGATTTAAATTTTCCTCCCCAGGACAAGGCGTAAAGGTACAAACTGTTTATCAACTGTGAGATAATATTTGTCTAAAATTAACTGAGAAAGTTGATCAGATTTTATTTCTTGAGAGCATTATCAGGATTTGACCCAGACCACAGTTCATTAAAGTAGCTTCAGCTCTCAGTGATTTGACTGGCCTCAGTAAGACAGATTTTCTTACATATTACCATAGAATGTAGAATCATAGAATGATTTGGGTTGGAAGAGATCTTAAAGATCACCTAGTTCCAATCCCTCAGCCTTCGTGTTGCTTTGACTCCATTGCTCAAAGCTCCATCCAACCACGCCTTGAACACCTACAGGGATGAGGCAGCAACACTTTCTCTGGGCAGCCTGTGCCAGCACCTCAACACCCTGACAATGAAGAATTTCTTGCTTACATCCAGTCTACATCTACCTTCTTTCAGTTTAAAGCCATTGCCCCTCAACTTACCACTACACTCCCTGATAGAATCCCTCTCCAGCTTTCCTGTAGGCCCCCTTAGGTACTGGAAGGCTGCTATATGGTCTCCCTGGAGCCTTCTATTCTCTGGGCTGAATAACTTCAGCTCTCTCAGTCTCACTTCACAAGGGAGGTGCTTCAGTTCTCTGATCATCCTCCTCTGGACCCACTCCAGCAGGTCCAAGCCCTTATACTGGGGACCCAAGAGAGAGATGCAGGTGAAGTCCCCAAGGGAAAAGTAGAGGAGGAGAACCTCTTCTCTTGACCTGCTGGCCATGCTTCTTTCTATGCAGCCCAGGTTATGGTTGGCTCTCTGGGCTGTAAATGCACGCTGTTGGCTCATGCTGAGCTACTCATCAACCAGCACCTCCAAGCCCTTCTCCTCAGGGCTGCACTCAATCCATTCTCCGCCCAGCCTGTACTTGTCCCTCATATTGCCCTGAGCCAGGGGCAAGACCTTGCACTTGGCCTTGCTGAACTCCATGAAGTTTGCACAGGCCCACCTCAAGCCTGTCAAGGTCCCTATGGATGGCATCCCTTTCCTCCAGTGTGCCAATCGTGTCACACAGCTTGGTGTCATCAGCAAACATGCTAGGGTGTGTTCAGTCACACTGTTCATGTTGCCAACAAGGATTTTAAACAGTGCTGGTCCCAACCAACCCCTGAGGCATGCTATTAATTGCTGGTCTCCACCTGGACAGTGAACACAACACTTTGAGCACAACCATCCATCCAATCACTTTATCCACTGAGTGGTCCATCCATCAAATTCATGTCTCTCCAATTTAGAGGCAAGAATGTTCTGGGACAGTGTCAAACACTTTGCATGTGTCTGGGTAAATGACCTCAGTTGCCCTCATCCATCAGTGTTGTAACCCCATTACAGAAGGTCACCAAATTTTTCAGGCACAATTTAGCCTTACTGATGCCATGATGGCTGTCACCTCCTTATTTTCCATGTGCCTTAACACAGTTTCCAGGTTCTGCTCTATAATCCTAACAGGCACAGAGGAGAGGCTGACTTGTCTGCAGTTCTCCAGGGCCTTCCTTTTTTTCCCTTCTTCAGAATTCCAGTTGGTGGCAACTTCACTGGACTGCTATAGCTTCTAAAAATACGATGGATAGTGGTTAAAAGATCATAGAGTGCTAAAAGATCATAAAGTGTTCCAGAATTACTATAATAACATTGTGGATATGGGGCTTAAAACAAGTATGGGACTGGTAAGGCTGCACTTCAAGTACTGTGCTTAGTTTGGGGGCCCTTGCTACAAGACAGACATCAAGGCCCTGGAATGTGTCCAGAGAAGTGTAACGAAGCTGTGAAGGGTCTGGAGCCCAAGTCTGATAGGGAGAAGCTGAAGGAACTGGAGTTGCTCAGTCTGGAGAAGAGGAGGCTTAGGAGAGACCTCATTGCTCTCTACAACCACCTGAAAGGAGGCTCTGGAGAGATAGGGATCAGCTTCTTCTCTGAGGTAACAGCGACAGGGCAAGAGGTGATGGACTCAAGCTGTAATAGGAGAGGTTCAGGTTGGGTATTAGGAATAATTTCTTCTCAACAAGAGCAGTGAGGCAGTGGCACAGGCTGCCCAGGGAGGTGGTGCAGTCACCGTCTCTGGAGGCGTTCAAGAGCCATGTGGATGTGGCGCTGAGGGACGTGGGCAGTGGGCACGGTGGGGGTGGGCTGATGGTTGGACTGGGTGATCTTTTCCAACCTTAATTATTCTGTGATTCTACCCAACCTGGCCTCGAGTGCCTCCAGGGATGGGGCACCACAGTTTCTTTGGGCAGCTGCAGCAGCACCTCACTGTCCTCTCAGTGAAAAAATTTCCCTCTGACATCTAAACTAAATATTCCCATAGCAAATAAGCTGCAGACAGCTGAAGGAGCTCCATTCCAGCATCCAGAATAAAGCATATTGATGACACTGCCTTACTTCTGATGGGATGCTAGACAACCTTTCTTATTCAGACCGTATTTCCTGAAGGGTACTGCTCTAAAATTCGCTGGTTATGACATAGCTTAAGCGAGCACTAATTTTCCAATCCGTAGCAACAGCAACATCTAGCGTCTGGAGCCTGCCCCGCATGCTTGCAGCACGCTTGCCGTTGGCGCAACGCAGTGCGTCCAGCAGTTCAGCAGCACGCAGGACCCGAGCGAGCAGCTCAAGGTGGAGCAGAGGACTCTGGCACAGGTGGAGCTGAAGGCTGAGCGCCCGCCTGCCCTGTGCTCCACCTGGAGGGTTGTCTCGGTGTGCCCTGGCAGACGCCTGGCCCCGTTTATCGGAGGGGGAGACAACAGCTCGTTGTATTTCAGGGGTGGTTTCACCCTGTTAGAGGACAGAAATATCCTCGAGGGACGCGCAGCCGAGATCTCCCTTTGGAGAACTTGTATGAAGCAGCTGAGGGCAGAGACG
>JAOWBP010052402.1:0-13098 GCA_028571105.1 Tragopan temminckii
AGGAAGGAAGGAAGGAAGAAAGAAAGAAAGAAAGAAAGAAAGAAAGAAAGAAAGAAAGAAAGAAAGAAAGAAAGAAAAACATTAAGCCTAGTTCTTCAAACTGTTAAAGTATTTAAGTCCCTTGGCCCTGTATTCAGCTGCATTCAGTTCAATTCCATACCAAGAGACCATCTGCTTAGCAAAATGCAATCAATCTCCCTTTTAAAAGCATGACAAAAATCCGTCTTTCTGCATTGGCACTCTTAACATAAACAAGGGCATCCTGTGTCCTTTCTGCTCAGTCATGAGGAAGAAGAATGAATTATCCCTTCCTAAAATAATTTTTTCCAATAGAGATTGAAGGCATGTGGGTATACCACACTGATGTCAAAGAGAGCTTTGGAAAACTGAGGTCTCTCATTAGAGCCAAGAAGCAGGAGGTGTCACATTTAGTGCCATGGATGTGCATGAGGAGAGGGCATTCATACAGTGCAGCTTCAGAGCAGTTTGGGTTACACAAAGTTTTTGTGACAACCCATACCCAACGATGAAATAGAAAGTGACATCCTAAGGTAACAGGCATCATAAAGGAAAAAATATGCAGAGAAAGCAGCTGTTCTCCCACTGCTGTCTCATCCTTCTTCTGCCAATCATAAACCTATCTTCCTGTTTTATTTCAGGAATACATTCATTTTATGTTAACCACATTAAATTATCTTATGTTAAGTAAACACAAGCATCTGGATGAACTGCAGAAAACACTAAAAAAAAAAAAAAATCACCCAAACTTAAAATTGTTTGAAAATTTAGCAAGTCCAGTCTAAGACTCATTAAATATGAATGTATGTAACCTGGTCATTCATCACTTTTCCAGATTTGTTAAAATTACTCTTTTATTTAATGTTTTATTTCATGTTGCCAGGACAACTGACTTGAAAGTGCAGTGAGCAGTGTAATGTTACAGAAGACTTACAGTCTCTGTGCTTTTGTGTTTTAAATCCCCTCCCATTTTCTACTCATTTTTTTTCTTGCACTTTTGTCCTGAAAATAGATGAATAAATTTAATAATTTCCTTTGTTTATAGTTTCTAGTTAGACTCCAGGGCTGCTGGGACTAGGTGTTTTGCAGTGGTGGATGCAGCTCAAATATCACATTATTAATTGTTCCACAGTACTAATTACAGATATGGAAGGGCAGGGAAAGGAGTAGTGGTTTCTTGGAAAGGTCGTGTACTTTCCTCAGTAGTACAGTGGATTCCTGCTATTGTGTCTGCTCTGTAAATGAACACCACTAAAATCCATGAGAAACCTGCACTGACTAATTGTCTCAGAATACTTGCTGCAGTTTAGCTTATGAATATCAGACAGTGCATGTAACTGATGCTGGGGGGAAAAAAAAAAAAAAAAAAAGCATATAAAACAAGACCAAGTTAATGACTTTAGTCCTATTAAAGATAGTAGTTTTTTATTGCAGTTATTTTATGTTTAAAAATGAATAAGAAGATCTTTAAAAATTTAGAGAGGGAGATGGGAGTGTTGAAGGAAAAGCATTTGTTTCTGCCTTAAAGTGCTGTTGACTACTCACTAGATACTTCTGGAAGATACAGGGCTGTACTGCACTGCTAATATTCTTGTGTGAAAGAAGCATGTACTTAAGGGAACATATCAGTCTCCAAGCCATCAACGTCCTTTGGCCTCTTTGCTGTGACTGTGAGTTGTGGTGATAATATTTCTATTTGTGATACAGAAACTCAACTGAGGGACAAGTCATGAGCTCATGCTATGCATCCAACAAATACTTTTGTACTGCTCTGTTGAGAACTCAGAGAAGTCAGATAGTTTGTAACTTGATTCTGAATTAATTTCCTTTGAGAAACGGAAGTAGTCAAAACATCCCATTCTTAGACTAGGTCTGAGACTGGTAGGGTAATTTAAAGAGGTTCTGGCCATTGTGAGCCACAAATTATGTTCTTTTCCTTTGTAATCATCAATTTCAGCTGTGCTGATGAACTGTGGCTAAGGTTATAGAATTTTTGGTCTTGTCTTTCAAATTTAGAGTGTAGAGGAAATATTTGTTCTTACCACAGCAGTGTGTTCTAGAGGATAATCCATTCACTGATGATATGGGAAATAGAGTTTCTTGTGTTTTTATTTCCTTCAAGTGTGGATTCAACAGCATATCACAGATGGCAGGAGATAAGGATGTACATCAACAGCATGCTGATCATGTTCTACTTCTTGTAAGTCTTTCAGCCTTCACTGGAGTAGAAGCAGGAGCAAAGATACTCTCTTTATTAGGAATTTGTTCTATAAACTAGGGTGGATAGCCTCCCTTCCACCTCAGAGTATGTGTTCCTGTTGGGAAATGGGGGAACCAGTTTCCTGCATATTTCAATGAAATCTGGATCAGCAACATTTCCTCATGCCCTGATGTCAGTAGAAATAAAACTTGGTTGCATTTGCAGCAAATAATCAGTGATCCATTCTAATATCTCTGGACACTGAGATCAAACTTCAGGATCCAACAATAACTATAAATCCTGTGCGTTTAGACAGAAGCTGAACATGCTTGCTGAATAGCAGACCCTTCTGTAGCTGGAAAGACTGGTGCTTCAATTCTGGTTTCCATGCTGAGGTACTTAGTAGTTACATTTTTTCCTATTAGGCATTTCTTGACCTGCTTAAAGTAAGGGACAAAAGGTTTTTTTTTCATCCCAAGTACTTACTAAATGATAGCCTTTTCTCACCCAGTTTCTCTAGCTTGTTATTTAGTATTTTTTTCTTTCCATTTGAAAATTAAATATTTCCTATGCAATGATGCATGCAGTTTAACATGAAATAGCATGATGTAGTTTTGTAGGGCTTTTGTTTGTTTCTGTTGTTTTGTTTGTTTCAAATACAGCAAAGGCAGAAACTAAATTAATTTAAAGCTGAATAGATGTTAGACTTCGTTTCAGCACTTGCATTGAAAAAAAAAATAAAAAATCAATTTCTCATTTATCTCTTATAGGAGCTTTACTAAATTGAAGGCTCAAACTTCTACTGGAAGTCTGTTCTATTTGGAATGCTTAATTGCTTTGAATCCAAAACAGTCCCTAAACCTAGAGATGTTCAGGAGAAAAACAAAGCCAAACTCCAAATTCTGCCACCTGAAAATTGTTGACAAATTTCAAGGCCATGTATTTTCCTTTAGTTCTACAGTATTTGGAACGGATCACAGGCACTGAGAAATGGCATTTTGTTACATGTATCATAAGCGGCTTGTTTCAAGTATCAAGAAGGAACTAGGCATGATAACATTGCTAGATGAAGGTGAGAATGGAATTGGGCTGAATTAAAACTACTGTGGCCTAAAAGAGAGCAGAAATTTGGTGTTAGATTATGCAAAAAGGAAATTCAGATGTATGTCTTCTGAAAGAAAATAATAGAAATAATAATAGTATTAATAATGATAATGAAGCTTCAAAACTATAAAACTATATAATAAGGAATGTCTTAATCTTTGGTCTTCCAAAAGATTAAAATCTTCTTTCAGTACCAAGGAACTAGATTTTGCTACGAATAAATTACATAAAATAAAGAAAGTGGGATTCTTATTTAGAGGAGCTCAGAGTGAAGAAGTACTAATACTTTTGTGTTAACAAAAGCAAAGGAGTTTCACGAAAAATTATGTCTAGTGTCAAAATTATTTTTTTCATTGCTCATTTTAATGGTAAATTCTCTAAGAATTATTTTTATAGGAGTATACCATACAAGGAAAATGATCTATTTCTCTGAATTAAAGCTAATCTGTTTTCTGAATATTCCCTGTGTCATAGTCCTGTTAAGAGAATAGTCAGAATTATTCACTGAAGCAGTTCAATTAACGATCATATATTCAGGAATATTACAATCTACTCAATTTGGGGAAGAGGTGGAATTCACTGAATAAATTATTTGTTATGAATTATTCATTTGCAGCTTGTAAATATGCAATTCCCTCTATTTTTGGGTAAACACTATAATATTTGGTTTTCAGAAGGCATTAAGTAATCAGTCAATATCATCTGCTGTCATCTCTCAGCTGAGGATTATGAGGAGGACTATGGGCCAAATTTAGTGCTCATTCTCTTTAAATAAATTTGATATTCTCTCAAAGTCACCAGAGTTTCCCTGAATTTACACACTGTAAGAGTGTAAATGTAAGAGAAACTGCAATCCTGCCTTTTCTCTATCAGTTTAATTACGATATATAATTAAATGAAGATCTTGCTACTTTGTTATAAGTGTGCCTGCAGCTGACGTGTTTTATGAGTACATTAAATAAAGCATAGTTGACTGGTGGAAAGAGGTGATGTATACAGTTTTGGGGTCCACAATATAAAAAGGATATTAAGAATATTAGGTATGAGAAAGCATCCAGAAGAGGGCAACAAAGATGGTAAATGATCTGTTAGGAGAGGCTGAGGACACTTGAGTTGCCTAGTTCAAAGAAGAAGAGGCCAACACATGACCTCACTGAGAAGTGCAAAGGGAGGCACGAGCCTCCCTCATAACCAATACTGCATGGGAATGTCTCAAACCTGTGCCAAGGTTAACACTAGATATAAGGAAAATTTTTTTTTACTGGAGTGTCAGATGCTGGCAAGGTGGTTGATGCTCCACAAGTATCAGTGTTCAAGAGGCATTTGGATAATACCCTCAGTAATATGCTATAACACTTGGTAGACCTGAATGGTTATGGAAGCTGGACTTGATCTTCAAATGTCCCTTACAACTGTGCTTAAGTGTTCTGCTCTATTCTATTCTATTCTATTCTATTCTATTCTATTCTGTTTTTCTAATATAAAATTGTCAACAAATAATAAGAGTTGATGTAAAAATGAAAAAAACATACATTTTCCCATTGTTGGGAAACGTTGCTGTTTGATTTTGACATTGTCACAAGAAAACCATCCGGTTGGTATGGTAATGCCAAGATGTGTAGCCTCTTGCACCAATGAACCAAAACAAGGAATTTAGCGTCTTTGAAAACCTAACAATTCAGACTAAAAACTTATGGTAGATATAAGAAAATGGTTCATTGAAATTTTCCAATAATTAATGTAGGAACTGTGGTATAAGGCAACTTACTTTAAAGACTTCTATACTCTCAACAAGGCATGAAGAACTAGAGATATATTTTGTTATCTGTAATGATAGAAGGTTATATCTGGGAAGGCAAATGTCTGCAGGACTGAGAAGAGGCCTATAATCGCATTTAATCTTGTGTAGGAAGATTACTCTGGTGTCATTCCTTGCTCATTTACGTATTAGTGGCCTAATTGCCATTATATGTTTTTACCTTGTAACTATTAGATCTCCTCAATGTTATAATGCCATATGCTTGACATGTGTTTGCCCTTTCTCCCCTACTTGCATCTTTTATCTAGTCTATCTTGGGAAGGTCCTTAAGTAAAACAAAAATCTGACAACAGCATAATTTCTTCACGGAATGTGCTGAAATTGAAATTACATGTCTTAAGTGACTAATATGTCTTCAGTTTAAAACAACAGTGTAATTTTTTTTTTATTCATCTCTTTACTTTTTAACGTGCACCATGTCACTTCAACTCATTGAGTAGCAAAACACTGATATGATATTAACTGTAGAAACACATCATATGTATCAGTCTATTCTGAAAACAAGATACTCATGCAACCTCTTAGCACTAATTAGCTTTGACTGTTTGGTATTACTGACTCCAGCTATAGTAATTACCTTCACTAATTATGTGTTTTCTCTCTTATGTGCCACTATCAATTGTGTAATAGAAAGGCTTCTATAACAGTGCTCCAAAAAGTAAAGGAACAAATTGATTATGAAAAAACTAGAGGATGATCTTTTTGAACATGAGAACAATACTTTGATTTCACATATATTACTCAGTACAAACTACTGTAGGTCATCATATGAAAAATATGCTAGATATTAATCTTCAGCTATTCATTTGTCTGATCTGTTTTCCAAACTTCCTTGAACCATCAGGCTCCTATGCCTAATTCCTTTCAAGCCCATGATCTGCAGAGATCTTTTCTCTTTGACTCTAACCTCCCTTCATATCAAAAATTTAGTCAGAATATTCTGCCTCTGTCTTTTCTTGTGTAACCAATCCCATGTCATTAACACTACCCAATGCCTCCAAAATAGTTTCTGACAAAATGTGAATGAGTGTCAATGGTTTTTGGCCCAGTTCTGTGACTAATTGGGGCAGGGGGACCTGCGAACCCACACCCCAGGAGAGGGTGATGGGGGAAATGGTAAAAGTTAGGGAAATAGTCATAAAAACAAAACAGCAGCAGTGTTCTAAGGGTGTAATTTAATTTACTAATTGTGATATCAGAATGCAAGATAGCACAATATAGAACAATATAGTTGGAATTGAAGCTAATAAATCAAATACAGTGAGAGAGAGACAGTCCAAAATTGAAGGCCTTACTCTAATGCTGAAGGTGAGACGGCTAGAGAGCAAACACTGCAAAGATAAGCAGTCAAAAAAAGAAGCAGTCTCATGACTCATGAGCTGTTTTATCTTTCCCTCTAAATGGAAAGTGGAAATGGAACAGTGAAGTCCTCTGGGATTTGTAGTTCTTCTGAGAAAGGTATATCTGGAACTATCAACAATCCAAAGAACTGGAGTATTAACTCTTTAACTCCCAGTGCACTACATGATGTTATGATGTGGAATATCAATAACAAAAAATCATAAAACCATGACAGTAGGATGAAAAAGTACATGGGAATGTTTGGACAACTTCTGCTGCTGAACCAAAAAAACGAGTATAAGGTTTCGTATAAGTGATGTCACTGAGCTGCCAAAACAGTGCATCATTGTCCTTGGAGTTGCCTGGTTTTCTTACACATGAGGTCAGCTTAGTATTAACAATTGCATATCTCTAGATCTGGATGTTGCAAAATTGAAGGTTAAAATGCATATGTATAAATAAACTTCTACTTGGAAAATGTAGAGATTTATATCCTCTAACTAGTATGATAGGATGTCATTATATATTTTTATAATCTCTTCCCATTTTAACTGAGTGGCTTTTAATGGAATTTGATGTGTTCAGTCTGTCTCCCAAACTAAAGACTGCTTCTTAGTGGCTTTATCAATGAAGTATATTTCACTCACTTGCTGAACTCTGCCAAGTCGGTTTTTTTTTCTTCCTGAATATTTAGATGAAGTTAAATGTACTGTGAGTGATATATTGAAAATATGAATTGGTCTACTAATCAAGCTTAAGAGGCTTCTTATCCATCCTATTATGTTTTATGGCAAGCTTTGATATTTGTTTCAGATAAATGTTTTGCTACTAGAACTTGTTTTTGCTTCTGACATTTTAACCAGCATTTTCCATTGAAAATTCACAATCAGTGACTCAGAAGTTCACGCACACAGTACCCAAGTAGCAATTGGCCTTATTTCAGGCATATCTAATCTCTTTACTCCTACATCTAACTACAAAACTGAATAATTTCTTTCAAATGAGACACTTAGAAACATTTCAGTGTGGCACTCCTTGAAGATCTTCACTTCTTTGGGCTTCATCCACTTTATACGGGATTGCAGTTGTTACGCATCACCACTATTCCTTTACTTATTAGCATGCAATATAGTGCTTCTTTTGTTTATATCTTGCAGGAGGATATCCAGACAACAAGATGAAAATTTGAAGTTTATGGTAAGGGTGACAGAGCACTGGAACAGGTTGCCCAGAGCGGTTGTGCAGTCGTCTTCTGTGACGATATTCAAGACCCACCTGGACACCTGCCTGTGCAATCTATTGTAGGGTACCTGCTTTGGCAGGGTGATTGGATTCAGCCATCTCTTGAGGTCCCTTCCAACCCCTATGATTCTGTGATTCCACGATCTGTGATTCTACAGGTCAATAACTACTATTAGAAATACTGTTAAAAGTGTATCCAATTGAAAGGTGCAGGAATACTTTATAAGAATTTGAAATGAATTGTGTTCACACAGTGACACAAATTCTAGATGAGAAGACAGCCAATAGATATATTAGTGCCCCTTGAATAAAGTGCTTAACATTGAAAAAAAGGAAGAAAGAAACCTGATTATAAGCTAATCTCAGAAATTTGATGAAGATATTGGGGCTAAACATACATTTAAAAAAAATGAAACTCTTTCTGAGAAATTTTGAAGTTTTACAAGTGGATTTTTTTATTCCTAACAAGAATAATTCTCAGTCATCAATTTTCAACATTGTTTTATTGTTTAAAATAAATAATAATAATGATAATAAAATATAGCCCTAGAAATATATTGAACACTCGAGAATCATAGAATCATTTGAGTTGGAAGGGACTCTTAAAGGCCATCTAGTCCAATTCCCCTGCAATGAACAGGGACACCTACAGCAAGATCAGGTTGCCCAGAACACTATTCAGCCTGATCTGATCTTATTTTCTTAAAATATAATAAGCAAGGAGTTACTAATTGCACATTTTTTTCATAGCAAAAAAAATAATAGTTGTTTCTGCAATTGATTTGTAGATGCTACTGGTGAAGACAAAATATATCTTTGAACAATATTACTCTGGACTAAAAATAAAAATAAAATAAAGAGGCAATTGAAAACTCCTTCATTACTTAGCAACTACTTGAAGTCTCTCAATGAGCCAAGGAAGGTCCTGCCTATTACTAAAGATGATTGTTATGTTCAATAAAAAAGATGAGGTTAAGACTAATCAACAATCTTTAGTTTATTATAGAATATTAATAGATAACAATTTGTATAAAATATTTTAACTGAATTTTAGAATGAAATCAGTAGTATTCTTCCAGTAAATGAAATAAAATAAATTGATTTTATTATTATTATTATAATTTTTGTGATCAGATTTGTGAGGGTTTCCGCTTCAAATTAAGATATCTAAATTTAGTTCCCCACATGAAGTGAAAGCAATGGCATAAGCACAAGCTTCTTGTATCATCTGAGATGCACTTGATTATATTGCAAGTCAAAGCAGAGCCGTCAGGTATGGTACACAACTTGGAGGAGGCTTGCATGTCTCTGTAGCAGGAGCAGAAGACCATATGCAATACCACCCCAGCACAACAGAAAATTACACAGGATGTCCTGCTTTAGGCACCTGGATTCCGTTCCTTATGTGTAAGTTGCCATTATAAAGAAAAAGAGTTCAGTTCATTTATCTCCACTGAGATAGCCATTATTATCTGTGATTCTAAGTACTCACCCTGGCCTAATGAAGTGTTGGATATAAGCCATGCACTTATTAATATTGTGGCTAATATGTTCCTTGACTGCTAAAATTTTGTGAAGTTTGAAGCAGATACTCCTGTTTGGTCAACTCTAGGCTCCTCTGTCTTTACTAACCAAAGACCTGTTGTTTGAATGCACATAAGATGTCTGGTACTCCTTTATTTGTTTTAGGTTATCTGAGAAATCTGTCTCAGTCTGCAGGCATGACAGAGTATACACAGATTTCTGGAATGGCAGCTGAAGACGAGTCATAAGTTCATCTGTGCATTAGTGCAATTCAGATGATACTGAATGTCTATGAGTAAGTAATTTAATCAAGAAGAAAAATTGTTGAACTGTGACTAGACAAAAAAGCTAGTAAAATAATCAAACTATTTTGCTCACACTTTTGTGCCTACAATTTCTACTTCCCCCTTTTTCCATACATTAATTTTTGGCTTAGCACATACCTCATACAGCTATAATTTTTTTTTCTTTTTTTTTTTTTTTTTTTTAATTAAGAACCTTTGAATAATTAAACTTTATCTACTTTCCTTTGGCAACAAAGAAGCAAGATAATAACTTCCAAAACTGGGTAATGTACTAATATGTGGCAGTCTTATGGCCATCAGAATAACTATGAGATACTTTGCTTTCTTTTTACCATACAGTCTGAATATAATGTTGTATCTCTACAGAAGAAAATGATGAGCTTAGGACAGCAACAAGGAAGCTGATCTTGCATTAATGAGACTTCAGTTATGTGTCTGCCAAGGTAACCTTGAGCTGGAGCAATAAGGGCAAGGCCAGAGAGATATCAAGCAGTTAATTGCATGCTTTTAATGCAGAGAATCACAACAAAACAATTTGTTTTCATTATATGTGACCTACCCATCTTTTTATATTCTACAACATTGAGAGAAATTCAACAATCTATAAAGATATTAGCAACTGTCCATGACAGTAATGTTTTAGAAAAGTACTGATATAGATCTCTTAAGAGAAGAAAAATAGAGACAATCCAAAAACTTGTATCGAAGTTTTGGGAGTCTGAGGTTGTACTTCTGTAGATGCAATGCTATTATGAATTAAGGCACTTTCTTCTTCCACTGCTAAGTTATTTTTGAACTAAATTTCCTTCAGTACACCAAAGCCAGCCTAGAAATTCAGTATTTCCTCAGAAGGAATTATGTTGATATTTCTACAGTCAAGCAAGTGACTCTCTTTATGAGTTCAGTGCCAATAGCTGTTACTCATAAAGAATAGTTTCTGAATTGTAAAAAGCAACAGATTTGTTTGGCATCAATGAGCCCAGTATTTCAGCCACTCAAGAATTTTCTTCTTTGACCTCATGCTTCTCAAAGCTACAGATTCTTTACTTTGATAAAAGCTGTCTCCAGAAAAAAAAAAAGAAAAAAGATAGTAAATAAATAAGTGAAAATAAAACGCTCCAAATCACTAGAATCCTAAAGAATTCACTGGAGCTTTTGTAGGAATGTGTCATCAGGAATACTCTTCAATCTTTACAGGATACTGCTGATCATCTGGATGACTGGGGCTGAGTAGGTCTATCTTGCCATTGATCAAGATAGCATTGGGCAACACTTACATCCTCATACTTGCAAGCGAAGGTGACTGGTCAAGAATGTGTAAGTTTGGGGCAGTCTTGGCTGACAGTGATGCTGAGAAGGTGGAATTCAAGTTCGTGCGAGGAGGGAGCAGACAAAATAGGGATAATAAAGATGGTCTTTGAGAAAGCATACTTTGAACTGTTCAAGGAGCTGTCTGAAACTATTCCATAGGAAGCAGACCTGGAGAGGAGTTCAAGCAGGTTGGTAATTCAAGGATAGTTTCAGCTAAACTCAAGATTGAGAGTATTCAGCATGCATTTATGAAGGGGAAATCATGCTTAAAGCATCTGATAACTTCGCATTATGGGATAGATGCTTGGTGGTGAGGAAGGGGCAGGGAATGTTATCTCAATTTCAGTAAAACTTTTGACATCATCTTCTGTAACATAGACAATATGAGAAGTAAGTGTTAGAGAAGCAGACAATAAGGTGGCGTAAATAACACCTGAATGTCAGAGCTTAGAAGGTTATGAGCAGAGCCTAATTGGTGACCAGTCAGTAATGATGTTCTCCAGTTCTTCTTTGCACCCCTTACTGAAACTGGTTCCATCCTTGGCCTTCCTGACCATATCCCTACACTACCTAGCAGCAGCCTTATAATCCTCCCAGGGTATCTGCTTGGGCTTCCACTGCTTGTGCATTTTCTTCTTACTCTCCAGTTTGACCAGCAGATTCTGGTTTAGCCATGCTGGTCTCTTTTCTTTCTTTCCTGCCTTCCTACACTTGGGGATGGTGAGCTCTTATGCAGTAAGGAAAGCTTCCTTAAAGATCTGCCAGCTCTGCTCTGCTTTCTTGTCCTTGAGGACAGATTCCCAAGTGGTTTTGTTAATTAGCTCCCTGAAGAGATGGAATTTAGCTTTCCTAAAATTTTGCATTCTCATTTCACTTTTTGTCTGTCCTATATCCCTCAGGAGTGTGAATTCCACCATTGCATGATCACTCTAGCCCAACTAGCCTCTAATCCTTATGTCACTAGTCATTCCACTTGCTGGTGAGCAATGGGTCCAGCATTGCACCCCCTCTGATTGGGCTATTACTTGGTTCAAAAAATTGCCCATAATGTATTCCAGGAGCCCCCTGGATTGTTGACAACTTGCTGTGCTACTTCTCCAGGAGATGTCAGCGTGGTTGAAATCCCCCAACATGAAGAGAGCCTGGAGATTGTAATGCTTCCTATAGCTGGAAGAAAAAGGTTTCATCAACAGACTCTGCTTGATCATTGTATGGTCAAGATCTTTTTTGAGATTACAATGCAAAATTAATATTACCAATGTGGAATAGATATTTATGAAAAAGACACACCATGCTCATTTTTATTCATTTTGCAAAAAAATCTCAAAACTATTTTTAGTATGTCTGTGGGTTGTTTTGTTTTGTTTTTATTCATAAAACAATCTGATAGTTAAGCATTATTTAACGTAAGAAATTTTAAAAAGGTGGGGTTTTTTTTTGCATCCTCTGACAATATGGCAATCTGACATTGCTATATGTCTTCTTACTACTGCATATTTACCACTTCTTCTGATAAGTAACTTTTCCAGATCAGATCTTGACAGTTACAATACTTCTGTCTGCACTTACTGTTAATAATATGTTCATTTATATATGTAATAGCAAAACTCTGCTATAAAATTATATGGCACCATCATTATTTTATATGTCACTCTTATTCTTTTTAAATAATGTAATATTTTAAGAAAATTAAAAGTAATCAAGCAATATGTTCTACATGTATATATTTAGTTTCTGCTCTTAGTTTAGAGGTAAAAGGAGAACTTTTATGTCTAGATTCTTCTGTTATTTTCCCCTCCTCTGCGTAAGATTAAACATGTCGTTTTGATTCAACATTTGTCTCTGTAGAGATACATGTAGGCTGTGCTCACATCACCTTGTACTGTTCTCACTATGAAGTGGGCAGCGTTCTCTGGTCTGATATCTTCAGTGGATCACAAGACAGAGTGCTTGTGATGAGTATCAAACTAGTAAAGGTGCTCGCAGTTACACCAATGTGAACAGAGCCTGACCTCGGGCCAAGAAAGAGGAAGTTTCCATAGGGGACTCCCTCCTCAAAATAGCCCTGATAACTGTGAGTGGAGAGCTGCATGCTCCTTTCTCTCCTCCTGTTTCTCCCCTGCCAATGTAGGGACAAGGGGAAATGCCTTCAAACTAAGACAGGGGAGGTTTAGGTTAGATATTAGGAGAAAGTTTTTCACTCAGAGGGTGGTGACACACTGGAACAGGTTGCC
>JAOWBP010052403.1:1359-26283 GCA_028571105.1 Tragopan temminckii
GCTGGCTAGGCCCAGAGGCAAAGTTTGTAAACAAAACAAATACACTGAGAACTTCTTGGCCCTTCTGTGATGAGAAAGCAAAGTTCTGATTGCAGTGATGTAATCCTGGCTAATTTGGGCAGAACTTGGGATCTCTTGTAACAGTTAAGTAGCCATCTCACCAGAAGCATTGCATTTCTGACTCAGTCTAGTCCTTTTTAACATCCTTCTTGGAGTATAAGTTGTCAACATATCTACTTCATGTACACACTAAAAATATATATACACAAATGAGTTGTTGGCTACTTTTGCTCTTAAGCTGTATTCAGTTCTTGTGCTTAAAAAAAAAAAAAGCACGCCTATAATTCCAAACAGAGTTTTTACATGATATTTTGCCATGTAAATGTTTGAAATGCAGCATTTTTCTTCTCCCTGCCTCTTCTCTGGCACACTTAATGGCTGTTACGAGAGGTTTGAAACAATGGCGCTGTATGCCTACTTCATTAATGTGATTTTTCAGTCGTCTTATGGTAGTGTTTGCCTTTAAGGAAAAGGGCTGAAGTGTGACTGAAACAAGCTATGTGCAGCAATACAAGTTAGAAAACATTTCCATAAATAATCATTAAAAAAAAAATCTACAGTAGTTTCCAGAAGGAGCCAGAGAGAACAGTTTATTGTTGTTTGGACCTACTGGAGCAAGTTATTTAACTTTTCATGGGTGTTTTATAATGACAAGCTTGTAGAAGAATAGTGTATCTGTGTCAGTTCCCTCTGCAAAGCTGGCTGGACACTCGCTTTACTTTGTGCTTAACCAAATATTTGTCTTGGAAGAAAAGAATTTAGCAACACACAAAAGATACACTGTTTGAAAAGGTGCAAAAAATTACTGCAATAGGTATGTTGTTTTTTCTTTTCCAGTTTCTTTAATTGCCTCCTAGAAATGCACTTGAACTACTATAGGAAACTGTGCAAGGAGCCTAGAAAATACTGAGGAGCACATGCTGATCAACTCCAAGTTGGTATCAGCAGCAGGCTCCAAACCCTTAGGTCACTCTAACCCAGTCTCCCATTTCTTTGGCTAGTGAGAGAATGTGTAAAAGGCAAACCATGCCCTTGTGGTTATTGTAGCCCCCTTAGCTTGCCTAGACAGCAGCACACTTTTAGAATGCTCTTGAATGAGTTCTTTGATCACTGGAGTTAATGGCAGTGCTCACTGGTGACTGGCTCCTCATGGTGGGCCCAGTCCCTTTGCCATGGGGATCTCTTACTGTGCTGATTACAGAGCTGGTGCTGGTCTGCCTGCTCCATTCTGTGTGGCCTTCTGCTGTGGATCCATTAATTTTATTCTTTAAATGCCTATAAGAGCCCAAACATCAACTGAGCCAATTGTCCATGCTGTTTCATTTGAGTTTTTGCATCCCAGTTTACATGGTTTTCCTTATTTTGGCACCGAGTTTTCTATATAAGCACTTTACTGCAATAGATCTCCATTATTTTAAGAATGATATTCTCTTGGGAGACAAAGCCACAGTGATTTTGGTCACTCAGTAATAAACTGAAATAGCAATTCTGAAATGTAGATGTTGTCCCATCACCGATTATTTGTTTCATCACTCTGATAATCCTTGCTATGAAAACTGCACTTAAGACAAACAGTCAAACTTTAAATTGGTTCTTTCCCTATTGACTGTCTTTTAAATGTTCCTCTTTCAGCTTTGGGTCTGTAGCTACTAAAGGTTTTCTTTTACTGTGTATTTCTTATTTCTGTCACTCTGCAAGTGAAGATGAACAAGGAGAGTTCATGTTTGACAGCAAAGATGTATTTATTTGAGCTTGTAAGTTACTGACTTACCAGGTAAAACCCATGCTGGGTTGGCATCCAAAGCATCTGAATGGCTTCCTTTGCCTGTGCAGCCTTCCAGTTTTATTGCAGCTTTGTAAAGGTGTGCATGTGCTTTTACTCAGTTATCTTTCTGCCCTCTCCTTCCAATTTTAATCCTTAGCAGTGTCATCTTCTCTCAGTTTTATTTGAACTTCTTTCCTGGTGTTCTGATCGCTGTGATGGCTTCTTGATGGCAACTGAAATTAATTTGCACCAAGGAAAGAATCTTGGCGGTTTCATATATGTAGTTTTTAAAAGACTGAAGCTTATGTAATTCAATTTGAAATTAAAATTAGAAAAGTATGACTTTGTGAAAGGAATTTCAATTGTGCCTGTGTGACAGGTTGATTTCTTTTACATAAACACCAGCTTTTGACTGCATTTCTTTCATGGTTCGTTGGATCGTTTTTTGGGTTGCGTTCGTAATGATCCTGCAGTCATAAAAATGAGTTTGTCACATAAGAAAATGAATCTCATGTATAGTTGAGCTTAAGTACACATGTAGACAAGGTGTATTCTTGAGTTACGATGGGTGTTGTGGTTTTGGTGGTGTGAGGGGAGAGTATGGGTTGAGATGACAACAAAGGTTAGCACATCTAAAATATCTGTTACTTTCCCACTTTGTGTGTGAATTAAATTATTCTTTATCAAATGAAACGCTTCATTTGGTTCACAATTTCCTGAAGTTTTCTTGAGCTTGATTAAGAAACTGATCTGACCTGAGAACTTCAACAAATATAAAGGGATGAACTAATCTGTAATAAAACTTGCAGTGTTTCATTCTGCTAAGTCTGTGGTACAAATTCAAGTGCAGTAAATTTTTTTTTCTAGCCACCAGTGGAGACGGTTGCAAGCAGAAGTTATGCTTGGAACACTTGGAACGTCCCCCCCACCCAATGTGGGGCCTGGAGAATCCATACAGCTATTTGAAAAGTGTTGTTGGCTCGGTTCTCTCACCCATAGGGTTTGACTTGCACTATAAAGCTAAAGTTACAGATTAAGAACTATTGGGGGTCTTCTGACATCAAAATTAATAACACATGGTTTATTCTTCTGGTGCCTGCACATTCTAAAGGCATTGGCTGTAGTGACTGATGCACGAGCACTGGAGGAATTTGTAAATGTCTGTTCTTTATTTATGGGAGCATAACTCAATAATTCAAATTTTGAGTTACTTTTGTTCTCCTCAAATACTGTCTATGACTTTTTCCCATTGTGCTCTGTCCCTATCCAGCAAATCATAAAAAATTTTGGAACTGAATTAAGATAGCACATTAACTTGTTTTTCTAAACTCAGTAATTTAGGGTATCCACTGCTCTGGTGATGGGCACATCTGAAATTGCCAATTATGGAAAATGCACATTACATTGTTTTCAGTAACAGCTCAGTAGAAATTCAGTGTTTATCCCAGAAGTTTATCATTCATTCATAGGTCAGCTAGAATATTACTGTGTGTTTGAGGGGGAAATCTGAAGTCTGACTCTGTGAAGCCCTGATTCTTTTAGTATCAGCACTGGAATACCTTTCAGCGCATCCTAGAGGACATTAAAGTTCACTTGGAACTACACTGGGAATGGTCCACTTAATGTTTGCAGATCCGTATATATCCCAGAGCCTGTGTTTTTGTTAATAAAATCTGATTTATAGCATTTATGGAAGAAAAGTAGTAGTTATAACTACTTAGATTGTATATGGGGATTGGTCCTAAGTCAGCCATTTGTAGTATTGGCACTTCTTAGTGTTGCCCATTTCCTCTTGTTCCCTGCATGGGGAGAAGTGAGCAGTCTGGGTGGCTGAGGCAGATGTGGGTGTCCACAGGTGGGTTTGGGGTCTCCTCTTTGCAGATCTCCACCCAGAGCCTCTCTGGGTGCCTGTGCCAGGGCTCCAGTGTCCACACAGCACAGCTTTCCGATGGTCAAATGCTTTGCAAGTAGTCCCCTGCCTTTTGATGCATCTCTCTTTAAGAAGAAAACTCTTCTCTCATTTAGCTGAGGAATTTGTAGGATTCTTGACTAAAAAAATCTTGTCAGTGATTAGTTTTTTTTGTAGGTATCATTATATTCTTTTTATCAAGCTGAACATTTCAAGTTCCTGTTTATTATTCTTTACAGTTTGTTAACCACTGGCTTATTAAATCACTCAGCTCATTACAGGAGGGGAGGGAACTGTGTAACACAAACTTAGCTGTTTAACAAAGGAATGTTTGGGGGTTAAGTACATACCAGAACTTTGTAATATCTTTTAATGTTTTATGTGGAGTCTACAAGTAAGGAAGCATTTGTATCAAATATGTAAATGTTGGTGAGTAAACAGCTATTATTTTCCTGCTCTTAGAATCTTGAACAAGCTTCAGTTCATTAAAAGCTTGTCTATTGTTTGATTATTTGTAGCACAACATTTCATACTGAGTAAAGAATCTAGTCTTGAAAATATTTGCACTTTCAGGAAGTTGATTTTCTTTTTTTTCCCTTCTATCTTTAAATTTGATCAGACTTGCTTCTGATTGTGATTGCAAATAGCCTTGATTAATTTATATCAGAGACATGATGGCTACAAGCCCCATCCTTTAGTGATGGGACATGCACAATGGAACTATGGGAAAGGGCTTCCTGTTGCAGGAGGTCCCATAGAATAGTAATGTGTAATTTAGAATAAATGACAGGTCTGTGTTACAGGGTGATAATTCTCATCTCACTTTTAAATATCTTCTATTTTATAGAAGTTAAGTGACTTGGATAATTAGTTATTGTATTTTCTTGTTCACAAAACAGAAGGTGGGAATTTGCTGGGAAATTTTATTTCAACTCCTAAAATCTGTTGTTTTTTTTTTTTGTAATTATAATGCTTTGAGAGCACATGCTTGTCTGAGCTGTAATGTATCCTGAAGTATGACTAATATTCTTGCTTTTCTACTTTGCATATTTGGACCGTTTTCTGGGCCACATTTTTGATGTATCTACCTCGATGCAGTTCACACGATTCCTCTGCGATTCTCCCCTTGAGGTAAGCATTAATTCTAGACACAAGTTGTGAAGTGAATGTATTCTTTCCTTTTTATTTTCTGGAATTGGTACATCATGGGTATAGATGGCACGGATGGGTGTCACGGCATTGTATCATCACCAGCCAGTAAGGAAGGTAACACTGAATCTGTAAAGGAGTCTGAGGAGCTGGATAATGAGCTACCCCTGAATTTCATATCACTGCATTAGGGGAAAAAAAAAAAACAACAAAAACACAAAAAGGCAGAAATTACTGTACTCTTGACTTACATTCTTTTCTTTAAAATAAAACTAAATAACTTACTGACCTTGTATTTGACTCCAGTCTGAGTTAAACATTGAGGAGAGATGCTGCTGTTTCTTTTCCAATAAGGAAACTGTTGTAGATCTGTTTCACTGTCTTTCTTGTTAGTCTTAAAGAGTTAAGTACGGCGTGACTGTAATGAAATTGTCAGGTTATAGTAATTACACTGGTAATGCGATATGTCGCAGTTTGAATGAATCCATGTGTGGAGAGTTTGTTGCTTTTACTCTGCTGAGTCCACTGGCCTTTGCATTCCTGAAAGCTGAAGAGTAATAGAGCTCATTAGGCTTTATAGGAAAAGGGCTTTTATCACCTCGTCAACTCAGGCAGCAGACTGCTATTATATTCTTAATTTTGTATGGCTACGTAGATGTTGATGCACACTTCCCCGCCAGGTTTATGCCAGTATTGTTTCTTACAGACACTTTTTATTGACATTTTGAAGCTTGAATTAAATTTTGTGTGGCACCACTACAGATGTCTTCAATTAGATGAAGTTAAATAAAAGGGGTTTTGTATCAGAGGCCAAGAGATTCTTGAAATTCTTTATTCTGAAACAGTTGCCACAAGAAAATCTAGTAGTGAGCAGTCTGTTTACTCTTTAGAACAAAAATAATTTAAAATCAATTTTAAGCCTTACATGATTTCAATTTGTAACTTTTAAAGTTTTTTAATATCGTTATTAACTGCAGATAAGTATCAATGCCCAAACTCTTCCTATCTTTATTTCTTCATTTTTGCTGCTGTGTTTAGTTTCAGTTTTGGCTATGGGCTCTGGCATAAAGAAAAATGAATAGTTTTAAAAAATGATAGTGTGTAATAGCAGAAAACTGTGCAATTTTCTAGCAGTAAGCAGGGTACAATAGGGAACTGATTTTGGTTCTCGTTCAGTGCTCCTTTCCTCTTAGAATCTGTATCTAAATATATCTTCTATGCCAGTGGCTCAGCACAGGAGAATGGCTTACCATTGGAATCACAGGATGGTTGGGTTGGAAGGGACCTTAGAACCCATCCAGTTCCAATCCTCTGGATGGTTTTCCGGAGGTTGGTGGCCCTGCCTGTGGCAGGGATTGGTATACGATGATCCTTAGGGTCCTTTCCAACCCAAGCCATTCTACAATTCTCTGCCATAGGCTGACTGCCCCTAACTACACCAGGCTGCCCAGGCCCCATCCAGCCTGGCCTTGAGCACCTTGCAGTGCTCCCTACAAAAAACCAGCATGGCTGATCACCCTTTGTTTTGGATGTGCATATAGCAACACGTGGTATTTATGAACGCTTGGTATTTCTACTGTCTTTTTAATCACTCAGCATTATGGGATCTTTCTGTGCATCTTTGCACTCAGCTCTTGCTGGCACAGTCTGTGGCAGTGTTGAACCACGCTTGTAATAGAAAAGTTTTCTTGTGTTCAGATTGAATTTCGTATGTTTTTTATGTAGTGCCCATTGCTTGCTGTCCTGTCAGTAGACGCTACTGAGAAGAGTCTGGTTCCCTCATCTTTATTCCCTCCTGTCAGGTGTTATACATATAAACAAAACCTTCCCCCAGGTCATCTGATTTTGATGCTGAAGGATCTCAGCTCTCTCCTTGTATATCAGATGCTCCAGTCCTTAATCATCTTTATGGCCCTTCATGAGTCAGTCTGTATTTCCCTGTACAGGACCCAGTATTCCAGTTGCATCCTTACCAGTGTGGCATAGAGAGGGAAGTATGCAACAGAGCTACCAACACCTCCCTTGAGCTGCTGCCAATGCTCTGCCTGGTGCAGCCAGGTGCTGTAGGTGCTATTTTGATGTGAGGGTGCATTGCTGGTTTTTCTTCTTTCCTTATTTTTTTCCCTCTTGCTTGAATGGAAGCCTGTAGTGCTACATCTCTGCTGACACAGCCTACATTTGTAGGCTGCATCTCCACTAATCCCTAATGAAAGGAGGAGACAGTAGTGAACAGGAGATATGTTAATAGTCAAGTAAGATAGAAAACTACCATATGGTAGGTTCTTTGTGTGTGCCTTTGGGAGAAGAACTGCTGGAATTTATCACTTCACTTTGGCAAATAATTTCCACTCGAGGTAGAAATCAAGAGTTTCCTGGTTGCTTTTTTTTTTAATTTGTGTAGGGTAGCATGGATTTCAGATTTTTTCCTTCTCGCATCCACAGCAGAGAGTAAAATGGAAATGGTCAAAGTAGGAGATTTCATGAAACCTCCCAGAGAAAAACAGTCATGCAGTTATCAGGATGAAGACACATTTTCATGGGGGATGGTACAGTGCCTTCTGTGGTTGCACACCAGTCTGGGTTAGGGGTTAACTAGTCTAATTTCTATATTAATGACACTGAAATGTTAGAAGTAAAGTGAAAGACCAATGTGCTTTGAAGAAAATTGAGTGCTCTCACCATCACTGAAGTTTCATTATAAGCACTTATTACATTGAATTGTATTAATTAGGGCAACATGTAATGCCAGACAGTATTAAATATTTAAATGTTAATAACGTATTATAAATTATGATCAATCACCCATTCATGAAGAAAATATGGGGCAGAAATAGCTATGAAAACTAGGGAGTATTAATAGTTCCTAATATAGCACATTTAATTGTGCCTTGGATCTCATAGCCTGAGTTTTAGTTCTAGTTTTAGTGTGCAGTCCTTTCATATAACTTATTTAATGCATATAATGAATGTAAACAAAACAGTTAATTTTAAATGTTTGCATTTCTTTTTTACGTATGTTCTGTAGGATAGTGGGGCTTTTGTTTAAGATGACTAGCAGCACCTATCATTTGAACATTAATTGCGTGAGGAAGTAAGAGGATATTGGTTTTGATCTCACTCTTTCCATGTAACATCTCTCACGTTACATTTGTTGATTCATTACTCAGAGAAATGGTGACGTACTCAGCGGCAAGAGCAGCTCGTGTTTTTGCAGTATAAAGGCTAATGTGTTATTTTGTGTTGATAAGGGCTCCCCTCTCTCGTGGGACTCAACTGCGTGATGTCCCGTGTATATTTTACATAGCCTTTGACAGTCATGGTCCCGTGTGGCTGTATCAGCCATATGAAATGGTATAACCTGCTCATAGGGAGGGTTTCCTATGCTGGGCCCGTTACATGTCTAACGGCCTGGACGGTATGTGAGAATCAAGGCAAAGGAGCCAAGCATTCATTGAGAAATTGGAGAAAACATAGTACTTATAAATGCTACAAAGGATTATATTGTATGAAAACTTTTCAAGGAGGAGGAGAATGTGCTTTTTAAAAATGTTATTTACTTTATGTAACAGATCCCTGAACGTTTTGCCTGAAATGAGTACTGTGCTTGTTATCCTTGTTAAAGAACACAGCCTCTTTTATGTTTGTGGATTTCTTTGTAGTTGAGTTAATGGAATAACGCTGCAGTTCTTGCCTTACTAAAAGTTCTTAACTGAGCTGATGCTGCAGTTGGCAGATGTGACTGAACCCAAGCAATGCCATTCCAAGGTAGAGCTCCTGTGCACACAGCAGTCTTTTACCTGTAGAAGAAAATCTTTTCCATGTTGTTGCAGACAATCCTTTATAACATTCATTAACTTCTATACAATTAATTTTTGAAAAAGAAACGAAAGCTGTTTTATCTGGTTATTTAAATCACTCTGTTAAGTTACAAATGACATTTCCCCTGGGATTGCTTCCTTCTTTCTGTCACCTGCTGCACCATGGTGGTTAGGAACTTAACCTGGTCTCTTAGGGTTACCCTTAAAGAAAATCTCTTTATTCCAAACTCTCAAATTTTGACCGTGTCTTAACTTAAACATTTTAATACTAGCCAGTGATTTCATTTGGCTCTACTGAAAAGTTGAGGATATTGTATGAAACAGCGATTACCAAATGTGTAGGCTTCTCCTAAGTGAAAAGAATCTCAACTTCAAGCATCAGTATCCCCCTCTAATATCCTCATATTCGGCAGATTTAGCTCTCAAATATTTGATCATTTCACTTGTATAGTATCTTGAGCTACATATCTAGTTTTATGCCATGTGACTGGGTAAAAATGTAAATGCTTTATTTTGGAACTTATTGGTTGGGTAAGTCAGTTGAAATGATTTTTGTCCAAGTGATTGATTTTTTTTTTCTTTTGACACACGTGGTAACAATTAGAATAACTTCTACTGCCCGTCATCTCTTCAGTCTACGCTACTGTATCAAAATACTTGATTAAACCCTCCTCCTGCTGTTGTAATGCAAAACAGTTGGTAATAGCAGGTAGTATTGTCAGATTTATTGAGTGAGAAGCTGCTTTTTGAAGATCTGGCAATACAGTGAAAAACACAACTAGATGGATAATTAAATTCAGCACTGCGAAATTCAGGATTAAAGTAACTTAATGTTGGAGGAAAAGGCATGCCAGAGTTGATTGCACGATACAATTTAAATTAGGAGATAATTTTCTTTGTAATTTGAAGCATCCTGGCTTTAGGTGCTTACCCACTGTGGAAGTGAACTTTGCTGTGTGTTCAAAACCCAGTGCACATCAGCAGTGGTTTTGCAGAAGCTGCTCTTTGTGGGCTGACAGCAAGAAGCTCCAAGTTCTGAGGCAACAGAGAGCTCCAGGCTTTTAGGTAAAAGTTCTTAAGTTGGTAGTAAAGAATAAATCCTACATGGTGAGCTGATAAGTGCTTTTTATAAACCTATTCTCAAAGAATCTCAGTGGCTACGCTGAGAAACTGAACTTCAGTGACCAAAGGCTGCTAATCATGGATGCACAACCAAGATGGTGAAGGGCCCAGTGGGCAAGATGTATGAGCAGCTGAGCTCTGTGGGTCTGCTGGGCATGGAGCGGAGGAGGCTGAGGGGAGCCCTCATGGCAGCCCACAGCCCTTCACAGGGTAAAGAGGGGCAGCACTGAGCTCTGCTCCATAGGGTCAGTGACAGGGCCTGAGGAGAACAGCATGGAGCTGCATCAGGTGGGGATTAGGGAAAAGCTCTGCCCCAGAGGGCAGTGGGTACGGCCCCGAGCTGCCAGAGCTCAGGGAAGTGCTGGGACACCACTTTCAGACATTGGGTTTGGGTGATGCTGTGTGGAGCTGGGATTGGACTTGATGGTCCTTATGGGTCCCTGCCAACTTGGGATATTCTGTGATTCTACAATTCTATTCTACAGTGAAATACAGAGAATTAATATTGTTTCCCCTGTTTCTTAAATTCCTGTTTTCCTTTCTCTAAACGTGTATAGCAGGAAAGATTTCTCACAGTATTTTCTTTTAAAATCCCTGTCTAAATTTTTTTTTTACTGGAAATCTACCAGTCTGATAATGATATCCTGTTTTTCCTCAGGCAGAGAATCCACCAAATGGACCAGAATGTGGCTATGGGTCTTTTCACCAGCAGTACTGGCTGGATGGGAAGATAATAGCTGTGGGTGTCATTGATATCCTGCCCCACTGCGTGTCCTCTGTCTACCTGTACTACGATCCAGACTATTCCTTCTTATCTTTGGGAGTCTACTCTGCATTACGGTAAGAGGGTTTTTATTTTCTGATTAGACATAATAGTAGGAATCGATACTTTTTCCTAAATTGAGACTCTATTTCCATTCTAAACATATGCTGCTAACACTGTCTCTAGCAAAAATTATTTTTTTTAAATTCTCAACAGTTAGATCCATGTCTAAATATATCCTAAATTTTCTAATCTTTCTAATTAGCTAAATGCACTTAAAGATTAAAAAAGTCTGAAAAACTCAAAGGAAATACCTGGTCTTTATTCCCCAGAAAATAATTTAGTATTGCTTGGTTTCAGCAGAGAAAAGCCTCTTTTTTGCTTGGATGGAAATAATTCTTCCTTTACCTTAGCTTAGTCACCAAATGAAATTAATCACTTTTATACTTGTGTGCACAGTGAGATTGTAAAATCTGTCTTCTGAATTAGTGGTTTCCTGCTATACTAGTGCTGAGTGTGTTTTCAGGTATGTTAATCTCATTACCTTTTGTCTGACAGACCGTAATCCTGTGAATTTTGAAGCCTTAGGTTAACTATCAACCTTTTTGAGCGTATTCCTCTCTTTGTAGAGGTGAATTTTGTGATTTGTGAATAATCTACTTATGAATTACACAAATGCATCTATCAAGAGCAGTCTCACTAAGTTCACTGCTAAGTTGCTGACATCAGTCTAGTGGTTTGTTCCTACTGAAATGAGTCACTGCAGTCACTCCTCCATATCTACCATGTATGATTGCTAGAAGCAATCACACCTTTAGTCAGGTTAGTTTACTGTGTAGAAGACTGTTTGCTTCAGCAACCTGGTTAGTGAGCTGAGCTCTTAGTGAAGAAGCTGTTAGTACTGGAGCTGGTGCAAGAGCTATGGTGGAGCCACGAAGCTGAAAATGGCTGGACAGAGTGCAGAACCTCCCACTCTGGTAAGCTTCTAGATCGGTTAAGCTGTATGAGCAGTTTCTCCTGTTGCTTTTGGCAAGAGCTGACAACACTGCCTTCCTGTTGGCTTTCCTCACCTTGTTCTAGAGATTTTCCTTATGAAGGAGAAACTGTAGGATCATAGAAAAGTTTAGGCAGGAAAGGGCCTCTGGGCATCTCTGGGCCGGTTCTGGCTCAGATCAAGGGTAGCTTCCT
This sequence comes from Tragopan temminckii, assembly GCA_028571105.1. Lineage (NCBI taxonomy): Eukaryota > Metazoa > Chordata > Aves > Galliformes > Phasianidae > Tragopan > Tragopan temminckii. The sequence goes on from JAOWBP010052403.1 coordinate 13,134, forward strand.
AGTTGTCATGTGCATTCATGTAACTGTCAGTTACACTGATCTGTAGCATCTCGTTTGGTCTGTAGTTAAGTGTCTGAGTTACCATTTTTCCGAATCAGAAATAACAGGTAGAAAAACACTGGAATGACTGTGATGTAGAAGTGATCTTTGTTTCTATTAGTGGTCTGGATTTTAATACAAACACTTGATACTTAAAATTAGACTTATCTTTTCAATGCAAATTGCCATAAGCAAATTCTAAGAGTTGTTTTTCAGTACCTTTATGTATCACATTATTTTATGTAATAATAGACTGACATAATCCATGCTTATGAATTCTTGAAGTGATTTAAAATTTTCTACCTAATAAATTTAAAGCTTTGTCATTGCGGCTTGCTTGTGTGGCTCAACTCATGAAAAAGCAGCTTGTAAATTCTGCTGCATTTAAGGCAATAAAAATGAGTTTTCAGTAGGCTTGGGGAGGGGGGGGGTCTTGTTCTCTTTTCAAAAAGGGGGGGGAAAAAGCCCTTAAGAGTTGGGGAGGATTTAGGAAGTTGCGAAGGAATCTGATACCTTAAAAGCTGTTGCCAATTTTACTCTGAGGAGGTTAAACTGCATTGCAATGCTATCGCTTTCACTTCATGCTATTCTGAGAATTTTTGCTCCTGAATTGTAGAAAGGATGCAATTTGAACATCTTTTGAAATAAGGAGGCATTTGAGCACAGAATGAGGAGAGAAGAGTAATATATGAGTCTGAGAAAGGACTGGGGAAAGCTGACCAGGATGTGTGAAGAGATTCTTACTGTCATTTTTCAGCATGTTCAGCACTCCCCCTGCTACCTACAATCATTAGTAGTAGGTAACCATAATATTCATAATCTATTTATTGTAGGAGGCAAAAATGCCTAAAGTTCTTTTGGAATTGGGTTATTTAGCACTGAAATATTGAGTTTTGTACTGATGTGTACGTATTGCTCACTAGTTGCCTATTCTTGCTAAGCGTTAACAGCCATTACAATTCCTTAAATATGTATCTTAACTGAAAGCCTTATTTAAAAAGTTCAAGTCTATAATCCTTTTTCCAGGAGAATGATTTGGGCAGAAAAAACTGCAGGTAGGTGTGAGTTGTGCAATGTAGTGCTGCATTGCTGCTGTCAGGTTGGTGTGTTGGAAGAGTCTTTTCTTGCGTTAGGTTAGGCTGTAGTGGCACACTTCTCACTCCTGTGCAGCACTGCAGTTCCCTCCTGGTTTTGGGAACCATAGGTTTGCATGTGGTCAGTTGGTCAGTGAACTAGAGAGCAAGAAAGGAATCTGGAAAGAAGGTACAGTTGTATTCCACAAAGCCCTGGAGATAAGAGACTGAAGGATGCTTTTTTGTTCCCCAGTATTGCTTGTCATTCCTAGAGTGTATTTCTGCACTGCCATTTATGTGAAGACACCTGTAGTGATTCTAAGCATGGTGTCACTGCTGTCATGCATTAATTTGCTGTGACCCCCCTAGCGAACTTGCAACAGACAACAGAGCTGCCTGTAGGACTGCTACTGCAGCCCAACCTCATTGCCTTATGGTCATTAAAAGTTTACTTCTTCACTTTAAGTCTTTTTGTTTTATTAAATCAACCAGTGTAGACCAATTGCAAACAGTGTTGAAGGTATTTACAAATGCGAAGAATGTTCTTTTCCTATAGTCTTCCAGGATTGTACAATTGCACAAAGGTATATATTTAATTAGATCTGGGATAATCAGCTTGGAATGGTAAGGATGTTTGACTTCATGCTATGTGTTAAAGATGTTGTATGTGACATGCGTGTCACACTTTGTACACTCTGGTAGTATATAAACCTCACTTTTGGAATCTGTTCTATTTACTTGGATTTTCAGATAGGAAGTAACTTGGAGATATTTTCCTTTTTCAGCAGATACAGTATAGAATTACAATGTACTCCGATGGTCTCAGCAAAGCACGTGGAACTGAAATGTCAGATTTTCAGCATATTTAAACATTCTCATTACTATCGTAATTTCGAAGTGATTAAAAAAAGAAAACAAACCCCAAATAGGTTTAATACATGCTTCCCTATAGGACCATGCTCAGACCTTTTCCTTTCAATGCCGAAAGTAAGAGCCAGCATCCAAGTTTCATCAAATTTGATGCAAGTGTGAACTGCGATGTTACAGATGCTGTAAAAATGAATGCTGTAGTAGGAATGCTGGCAGGTTCATTTTGAAAACACTGCTTTCCTCTTGCAAGCAAAATAACAAGCAAACTTATTTTGGAATACGCTTATAGTTCTCTTTGAGAATAAGTGAGGAAGTTGTACAAATGAGATAGGTGAAAAATGGCTGTTGCTGCACGAGGACAGATGTTCTTATGTGTAAATTACTAGAATGCAAAGAACAGAACAAACAAGAGGCTTATCCTTGAAGCTTGTTTTTTAAAATTACTGATGTTTTCCTGAGCTGCATTAGCCTGCTTGTGTACAATAGCTGCGTCAGATTGCTGCAGAATTCCAATGTGTATGAATATTAAAAGACAATGTGTTAAATAAGGCTTTTGGTCACTTTCTCTCTGAATTTCAAGTTGGTCACGTGGCAAGGCAAAAGGCAAAAATGAGTGTTTTTAAGCCTCAGACAGTGTTTTGTTATCTTCACTGTTTGATTGAAGTCTAGTCCTTCAAGTAAGTCAAAAGCCAGGTGGTTGTAAAGCATTTCTTTGAATGATGAAATGAATGTAGGAATTGTATTCATAAATAATTAGTCCTTTTTGTTTTCCTTTTATAGGGAAATTGCTTTTACTAGGCAACTTCACGAGAAAGCTCCTGATCTCTGTTTTTATTATATGGGTTTCTACATTCATTCGTGCCCCAAAATGCGATACAAGGTAAAGTGTGTTTTTACTTCTTTCCTTTGTGTACAATTACTCAAAGCATTTGACAGTTCTCATAGTAGCATAATATTTTTGTAATTGTCACTTTGGATTTCAAAATAGACTTTACGTGGTTAAATGTGGACACTGGTTACTCTTTAACTTGACTTAGGATTATTTATTTTTTTAAAGTTTAGCCGCATGTGGTATTTATTACAAGTTGGCTTAAAAGCTGTTCACTTGGAGACATTTTCAAGGCTGTCAGATAATAGTTTGTCATTTGGTTACCTGGGTGTCTCATGTTTGCCGTATATTTGGCAACAGACTAAAATTCTCCCTTCTTTGGGTTTGACTGAGTATTTGTGGAACTGTTGCTTAGTGACTGTAGGCAGAGATAGCATAACTTCCTGGGGCTTACTCTGCAGATAAAACTATGAGAAGCCAGATTGTTAGGAATTTTGGATCAAGTAGCAGAAAGGGTGAGGAGAATCCCAGAACATTTGGCACAACCAGTCTGTCACCGAATCTCCTTTGTAATCCCTGTTAGCCTCAACTTTGTTTAGACCTTTATACCCAAGGGTCCATCTCTTCTGTTTGTTAGATCCCATCTATTCTTTATAAAGGTATCATTGCTTTTTCAATATTGCTGCACAATATCAGAATAGTGAAAACTGATAGAAATTTGCCGAATGTTTACAAATAATGATGTATGTTAATAAGATGGAAATATAGAAAGCAAATGAAATCTAGATCAAGAGTTCTTAGTGTTTTCTTTTTTCATCCTCATGTGCTAAAAACCTGCATTTTCAGCTTGCTTTCAAATAGCCAAAAAGCAGCGATGATCATTGAAGTGATGGTTGTGAAAGAAAAGCCAGAACACTGAAACAAATTGCAAAGCTAAGCAATGAAATGCTTCTGGATAATGCTATTGCCATTGTGAAGTGGTTGGTTGAGCAGAGTGGGGAAGAACTGAGTTGGTAGATTGAACAATTTAAGCAACGCCTGCTTGGCTTAGTGGCATTACATGTTGAAGGCCTTGCCTGGTTCTGGTTTAAAGGGATGTTAGAGGTTCCCTTTCCTTAGTGACTTCAGTCTGTGAGAAGGAAAGGCTGTAGGTAAGTGTCACTGAACAGGTGCCATACAAGCAAATGAAATGGGCTGAAGAGCTAACCACTGTTTTTTATTTTCTGCTTGTCATTTTCTCTGCCACTTGTCTGTGCTCAGATGGTTGGGAATGGAGGCTAGGGACAGCATCTTTCTGTAAGTAATGTCTTCTAAGAACGCACACGTTACATTTGATTACAGTGACATCACAGGATTTGGGAAATCTTAGGAAATTTTCCTTCAAGCCACAGGTTATGATCAGTAGAAATGCCTAAGCTGACATTTCTATTTGATTTTTTTTTTAAAGAATGCTTCTGGCAAAAACACCTGAGTCTGAATACTGGTTTGCACCATGCTGTCTTTTGGAGCTCACGTTTGTCAGTCTGAATGCTTGTGAAGCTGCCTTTTTTCCTGCTGACAGGGGATGTGTAAAGAACAGCAACGTGGTGATGCTGATTTAAGGAGTTTGACAGGGTTCCACTTTGCATTAAGTCAATCTCAGTCTCCTGCACAAGACCTGGCTGAAATAATTGGGGATCTGTGCAACGGACTGTTCTGCTCATTTATGTTATAATCCGAGAGTGATGAATTAATGTTGTCTGCCCAAGGACGTAGCAGAATGCTCTAGTTTTAAATACACCACTCCTAGCTTGGAGGTACAGATATCTAACAGCAAATGTCAGAGTTTTGTTCTACATGAGTACTTCCTTGGAATGCAAATTGTAGATGTCTCTACAATCAGCAGTGCAGCTGTTGGATGGGTGGCTGCTGCTAAGCATGTAGGGGCAGAGCTCAGCTTGTTTTTGGTGGTCAGCCTATGACATTTTCATCTTCTGCTTCTACAAATGATACAATTTTTGGTGTAAATGGTGTGCGATGTGATGTCCAGTGAAGATCAGAGGCCTGAATGTCATGGAAGAGGATCCTAAAGGGGGAGTGGGGAAGATTCCAGTGGCTCAAGAATAGTGCTGAGAAATCTTGAATTAGCAGCAGCAAGCTAAATGGGTAAAGAGCATCATCCACCACAATGGATCAGATTGGTAATTACACAAGTCTTGAATAACGAGCTTTCTTTTGACTCCTTTCCTTTCTGTTCCTTTGGTTCCCAAGCAGCTTGCATTTGATTGCAATGTCATTTTCTGTAATGGTAGAGAGCCAGGGAAATTACAGATGGAAAAGGGAATATATCACAATTTTAGGCTAGTTTTTAGTTCCTAGCTTTTCCTACACTTGTTCCCATCCATGGGTTAATATTTATGTACCAGTGCAATAAAATCTACTTTAAATTGAGACAAGAGGATTTCTGTAGTTCTACTAACTATAGTAATATGGAAAAATATGATGAAAAACACAAAGCAATGGCTTTATTCCATTTTTTGGGGGGGAGGGATGGATCAGCTACATACAAGATTAAAATGGTTCTCAGTTAAAATTCATGAACTTGTGGTTAAACTCTTCAGGCTTTGGTAGATGTGGTAGTTCTTATGTTGGAAAAATAGCATTCTGGAAAAATTTCCAGCACTTATAAGATGCAAAGTCTTTTTCCTAATGCGTTCTGGAGCCTGTGATAAAACTTGAAGTACAAGGAGGTGTTTTATTTTAGGATAATGTTGGACTCAGGCTTGCTTCTCAAGAGTTTACATTCTCTATCTGTAATTTTAAATGTATTTTCAGCTGAAGACATTTGTTTACAAACATAGACTTATAGAATTTCAGAACTAAACCAATGGCCACATCAGAGAGATACTTGAGAGCTTTTGGATTGTTTTTATTGTGCCAAGCTTCTGTCTGATTTATCCCACAAAACTTTTTCTGTGGTTCTATGTTATTAAACTTGCATTCTCCAGTTGCTTCTGAACTCACTGTAATGCTAATCTAATTTCTGTTCTTTCCGTCGTAGCTCTTTGATACCTATTTTGAGTCTGTTGGTGGGTGACACCAGATAGATTTTGTTGAAGTTTGCTACCTGAGTTTCTTTACCTCTGGTTGTGGGTATTTTGTGATTTTTTTTTTAAATGCTTTTTCAATGTCAATATTTGCATGCAAATAGTGCAACTGGAGCACCTATTGTCCTTGGGTTTGGCCAACCATCCTCTTGCCCTGACACCGCTCCATGAAGTCAGTAAATAAATAACATCAGCAAGCTTTGAACAGACCCAGTGCCTCCTTGCCTCACTATCTGTGTGCTATTTGAAGACCATTCTGTGATTTGAAGAGATGTTTTGACTGAAATCTTTATCCAGACTTGTATGCAGGCCAAAGTAAATGGAATTATTTCAAACAGCCTACTTTGGTATCAAGGCATGGCCAGACTTCAGATAGATGGAATACTAGAAAGGGTTCTGAAATGTCAAAAAAGAAACAAAAGGCTGATTCATCTGTGATTAATCTTTCTTGAACTGAATACCTCAGGCTGACTGCGGTCGTAAGTGGTGCCCCTGGAATTTTATAGAGCACCAGAGCCAATTTCTTTGGCTGATTTTAGGAATTTCAGCATCACTCCTCCTGCAGCAGCACAATGCAGCAGCAGCCTGCATCTCCAGCTCCCATGTTGGTCTGCCTCCCACCTGGGGCTTTTTCACCCTTCCTGGCCATTGGAACTCAGTTAACCTTTACAAAAAGCTTGGGTTTCCTGCATAGACTGAAACATGCAGAGGAAAGTGACTTACTGCAATGTGTCTCAATACAAACCTCTATCATTTTTTTTGCTATAAGCACAAGCTGCCGCAATTCTGCTGCTGAAATAGCTTTAACAAGCAGCACATAGAAAAAGCTGGTGTAGGTATACCTCTGTGCTTGATCTTTCTATTTAGCACATATTAAAGCTGCCACCAGCTGTAAGCCTGTTTTTCTCCATGCTGTTACTATTAACTGTGGGAATAGATGAATCAAATTAGGGAATTGGACTTGCTCTGCTCGTGTCTGTTTGCGCTGGTACTAGTGGCTTCTCCAGGGTTAATTTTGTTGGTTAATAGGAATACCAGACATCGAAATAAATTCCAAATGTGTTTACAAATAGGTCATATATAGTCAACTAAATATTCTGACAAGGCAGTATTTATTACAGTTTATGAAGTTGTTGGGTGCAATGCTACTTTTTGATAAAGATTGTAAATACGTAGGTTGAAAAGCTGATGCAAACTCATAGAAAGCCGTACAGGCTTTGACAATGCAGTAGTTTTGGGGTGGCTTTTTTTGTTGTAAAACTGTTTAAGAACAAACAAGATAACAAAAAGCAAAGACTAAAACTTACACTAATAACAATTGTAAAATAAAATCTGAAAATGATAAATTGCAGAACGGAGTGAAAAGTCTCCCTGCTTTTCAGTGGCATCTAGCTTTGGCTTGTTAACATAGTTTTTAGCCACGTTACTTGTACTTACCTTCCACTTCTTCGTAAGACTTCCTATGTGGTCGGGTTACTGCTCTGTGTTGGTATCAGCAGCTGAAACCAAGCTCTCATTTTCTTGGAGCAATGAATGTGCTCTGTGTGTTCCTTCTAATGGTTTGGGTTAGTGACTGAAGGGGAAAAAGACCACTCTGAGTTATGACTTGGCTTTTGGCACTCAAACGCAAAGGGATTCTCTACAACTCCTTTAAAATGGCTGGCCAAGACTTGCAATGGTATTTCAGATGATGGACTCGGCTGCTAGGGAAGAATTTTAAAGGGATTTATCTTCAACTGTATGTGTGTTGAATGCTTTTGAAAATCAAATTGCTATAATATTCCTTCAGGATGTAACTAGTGCAAAAAAAATCAACTTCTACATCTATATTACCCAATGTGTTGACTTGAAGATTGGTGGTCTTTTATGAACCAATATGTCATATGTTGTAATATTCACACTGCAGCGTCCCTTAGAGCTTGCTGTTCCCCTCTTTTATTTTTTCATTTGTTGCTTTCTTCCATAAAAGCTTTTTCCTTGCACCTTTCATTGCCCAGAAGACTCCTCCTAGCTGCCTACAGCACACACTGAGTAAATGGTACTGAGCATGTCGGAGTGAACAGCAATGGGAACGTGGGGTGGGGTGGAAAGTACCATAGGAGGACAAAAATCAGTTCATCATAGAATATCCTGAGTTGGAGGGGACCCGCAAGGATCACATAATGCTAGTGGTGAATATTTTCAAGTATTTCCTCTTGACTTCAGACAGATTTCTCTCCAGGTTGTGAAATTTGGGACAAAGTGTTGTTATGAGCATTGAAAACCTCTATTCTGAATAGCAACAACCATTACTGAGTGCTGACAGTGGATTTCCAATGCAAATAAAATTGCTTAAAAGTAGAGTATCCATTTCCCTGTTTTTTTATGTCAGTTCAAGATAAAGAATGCAATTACTGTTATTATTTCCTCTAAGCTGTTCTGCGCTCTGTAGGGTATGTAATTGGTAAATGATTATGGCTTTTCCTTGGTGTGTACTGAAGCTGTGCTGAGTTTCACGCAAGATTTGCAGGGCTAAAGCCAGTCGGAATCCGCTTTACCACTAGAAACAAATGCAGAGCTCAGCCAAGTCTTTGAAGTTAAACTTTAGTTTTCCATTTTTTTTAAATATTTGCAAATGAAGACTTTTTTTTTGTCAGTTAGAACTCCTTTGGGGGGAAAATGCAAAAATATTCCTCTGGCTTTATTATTCTAATTTTGGAAATGTGGACTTCTTTTCAGATGCTTACTTCAAGCTTTAGATGATTGAAGCATAGCAGAACTCAGGTGCAAGCATGATGTGTATTCATGGCTGCCTGCCTTATTTGTGGGCTTCTATCAGCACAGACTGAAATGGCTGTTGGACAGGGCTCAGCAGATCCTAGACCTTTCTCATTACTGTGCTGTCCCTTGGGGGAATAAACACATGCAGACACTGGGGGTGTACAATATACAAACTTTGGAACTGTATCTGAAAGTCACTTTGCAGAAGACACTTATACATGCAGGATACAGCCTTCCTAAAATTTTATTTGTACACCTGTAACTTTTTATTTGATACGGTTCCAGTTACAAAACCAATTCCTCTAATTTAGTAAAACTCCTTTTTTTAATGTTTACATTTGTAACTTTTCTATACTGGATAAATAAATATTATTAAAATGCTCTCCTAAACCACTGTTTATCTGCAGTTTGTTGCTTGAATCCCCTTACACCATTTTCACACAGTCCTTAAAAACCAACCTCCACCAGCTGAAATCAATAAGAAAATACAAACCAAGCTGAAAAATCCCAAGAGGACAAGATCCCATATAGCTTGTTTCAAAGAAATGTTCAAAATCTTTTAAGTAATTCCAAATATGATGGGATTTAAAATACCAATATTAAAATACTTGATGATAATATTGATTCTATTAATGATTTTAATATCTGTAACGAGTTCCTATTTATGTACAATGAGATTACATCTGTGTATAAATATAAAAACATGTATAGTTCAGATGTTCTGAAGAAGAAAAAATATGGTAGAGGTGGTATTAATCCATCTATATGTGTACATCAGTAGCAATATGTTCTACATGTATCACTTGCTACATTTGTTTTTTGTTTGAGTTCATTTTCCTACACTGTTTCTTTGATAAATATAATTTTGTTAATTTGTTTGAGGCCTAAATAAGCAAAAATCTAAGCCCACCTTAATGAAAGCACCCAAGGAAGGGTACCGTTTGTTCACTGTAGGCTAATTCTGTACCACCAGATGGTTTTGGAGTTATTAGAGGTAACCTGACTGCCTCTGTCAAAAAGAGCTGCTGAAAAGATTTGTTCAAGATCGTGTTAATAAACCTGACACAAACCATCTTCTGCAAGCTAATAGCTGCTGGAAATGTATCATGTCTAATTCATGGCTCTGCATGGTCATAAATTCACTGCTTGTTACTGCCTCCGACTGAATTTGAAGGGGGCTTGTAGTGACTTTGAGCAATTAAAATGAGACCTGTAGACTGAAATATATAGACAAAAGTCATGTGGGTTTTGTTTGTTTTTTAGTTTTTTTTTTTTTTGGGGGGGGGGTGGAATAATTTCTTCACAATTCACATCTTTAATTTTTCTTCTTCATCCAAGGAATGAGGTCATGGCTCGTGTTTCAGAATTTTCCATTTGCAATTCTATAAATCCACTGGTCAGTGCTAGTAAATGTCAGACGCATGCAAGTCTATGTGCTTTTTGCAAGTCTCTAACAACAAGTGAGTTAACGAAGTGCTGCTTTGTTGGCTTTGCTGTGTATTTCGTTGACTTAATTATTCTTGGATGCTCTTGAGATGCTGGTTAGCATCCTGAATTTGCTTGGTCTGTCTCTCTTTAGCTGTTCCCAAAGATGAGTGAATTTAGCATATGCTGAGGCAGCCACCTTACGATGCCCTGCTGCACAGGGCTCAATGAGTGCAATGCCTTCGTTTCCTACACAGCCACGTCTCTGTGTGAGGCTGCTCAGAGGCATGCAAGTTTTCAAGCTCTGGGCAAAATATCAAAGATGTTGTCCTGGAGAACAAACAGCCCTTTAAATCTGTCACTGGAGCCACTGAAACACAGGTCAGCTTTAGCTCTGCACCAGGTCTGTTGAACCTGCTGACACCTGCAATATTGGAACTCTCACTGAATTTGGTTGCTCTTATTGTATTCTTTCTGACTTTTGTTTTTCACTGATGAAATTTGCTTTAATTAGGCAGTATTGTCAAGCGGAATTTATTTGGTCTGGAAGCCAGGAACTCCTGCTCTTCCTGGCTCTGCTGTATTTCACCTTGCAGTCTTTACAGTAGGAGCTGGCTGACACGTCAGTTAATCCACACAGATTTTTTTTTTCTCCAATTTTACAGGAAAGATTTAATGCTAGATACTCTAATGAGGTCTGGTTTTACTAAGAGTCTATATTTTACAGAATTATCACAGTGCGTTTCTCTGAAGTGTTACACTTAATCTAGACGACTCTTCTTTATTTTGAATGATTATTTTCTTTGAGTTTAACTGCTCACTGTACTGAGTGAAAGTATATTAATGAAGTTCTGTTATTTGTTATCGATCCTGATATTACCCACAGTGCTTCCAAGAGTCCAGTTTGTAAAAAGCTTTCTGTATTTTATGACAATGATTGCTTGTACATCAGTGTTGCTTAGGCATGAACTAGAGTCCCAAATTGCTGTAGAGGGGAATGATTTGGAACCTGGAAGAAATAGAAAAATAGACTTGTCAGGATCCATAAGGGATTTTGTAGTCCTTGCTCCAAGGCAGGTCCAATTACACTTGTGTTAACTTCTAGGATGCACTGGGACATGTATCTGCCAAAGGCTTCCTTTGACATGTCTTTATATGTTGGCAGTTATATCCGTATATATTTTTGTGCTTTATCTTTCGTTGAATTGTCTGACATGAACTTCCTGAACAATATTATTTCCAACTGCCCATCCACTCACCAAAACAAACCCCTCAGTTACTTCTGATGTTTTCTCCAAGTTGCATTTTTTTAATTCTCTTGCCATTCTTTATGATGTCCATTGGATTTTCTTCAGCAGATCCATTTGTTTCCTCTAGAACAATGTCTAAAATAAAGCCTTCAAATGCTGAGGACATACATTATTCACAATGAAGTTAACAATTCTTGTTATATAAGAAGATACATAGACTTTGAAGACAAGGAGGAAAAGATGGGAATTAAATACAGAATGTTCAGAATGGTCTAAACTGGGACTTGCTGAATTTTTTTGTTGCTAAAGTTGTGGCTGAATGCGAGAGCACAGTGTATGTGACCTTGAATCTCACTTCTGTCCATTCTGTTTTAACTAAGTATCTTAAGTATACTCGTAAGTATATTACGAGTTCCTATTTTCTTCATTTAAGAGAGAATACTTGCATTAAACAAGGTGACAGAGCATCGAGGGAGGGGTTTTATAGTTGTTCCCTACAGGTTCTGTGGAAATTTTTAGGATGAGTTTTATCATCTTTATTACAGAAAGTGCTGGAAGGGGTTGTTCAAAGAAAGGAACAAATTAAGAATAAACAAACTCTAGAGCAAATAGCTTTAATACTGGATTGCAGATGACAGTATTTCATTGTTTTGTGTAGTTGTTTTTTTTCACAACACAATTATGACCAGTAGAGGAGGAGCTTACTTCATGCTATCCTGATAGCCACCAACATTTTTCAGTTACACGTCACTTAAAAATAAATCTGTATTCTCTTTAATTGAGTCCAGGTGGGCCCCCCTAGCAGAACGGCCAGTGGAGAAGTTAAATGAAATGAAATTGTTTCAGTACAGGGAGATGTTAATAGCAGTTATTTGCAGCGTTATATGTATAGGATGACTGTGAGATTCTGACTAGAAAGCTGTCAAAGGAGCAGATCATCTTTTTTTAATAGCATGTTAGAATGTTTGCTTCCCTTCCCATTCTCACTCTGAATGAAAATGGTAATTTGAAAATGTTTTCACAAGTAAAACTGAGCTCGAATGACACAGAAGAAAGGGAATGAAAATGATCCCATTGTTAACTAATTGAAGAAGAATGGGTTCATGGAGCAAAAGTACACAGGAACCAAATGCTTTGTTTGATCCCAACACAAATGCACTGTTGTTCTATGAATGGACAGAAGAGGAGATGAGCTTTTTGTTCCACTAATCTATTGATTTTATTTAAGATACTGAGGCTAGTGTTCTGCAGGGCTACTTAGTGCTAATGTGTTCAGTAAAGTTTATTCATCATTTATGAATGCTTTTTTTTTTTTTTTAAACATTCTTTCCATTTTATTCTTTACTGGGTGGCATTGTATGGCTTGCTATTAATCCTTCTTAATTATCTTCCATTCCTTCTTTCGGAGGGATTGGCAGCCATTTTTGTGTTACATTCAGTTTGGGAGGACTTGCTGCTCTTTGCATCCTCAGGTCACATCTCCCAGTGGCAGTGAAAGATGCTGAGTAAAATGCTGCATGTATCTCATGAATTATTTGGTTTTGATAGAGCTTGCTTTGGAAGCCCAGACTGAAGCCTTAGTTTGTAAGATAAAGTCACAGAATTTTATCTGGTTCACTGTTTGATGATGGTTTAATGAATTTGTCATCACGAAACTATTTTCAATCACTGGGTGTTGGTAAAGGAATTCTGTGTGTTAAATGATTCCATCACACTAATGACTGAATTGGTAGTCCCCAGGCCCCTGTGTTGACAGCCCACCTTCTTATGAGGCTTTATTATTTTCACTTTGAAAAGTGGGAATGACAAACTGTTAAG
>JAOWBP010052403.1:26383-40219 GCA_028571105.1 Tragopan temminckii
CAATGACTGCTACAGAATTCGGTACTGTAATTTCATTTTGTTCAATTTTGGATACTTAAAAATGGACTTACTTGACAAGAAATATTTTGTTTCTAATAGGGAAAAAATAATTTGTTAACGTAAGGAGGGATTTGAAAGCAAGTCAATATGAGAAAGCATGTTGAAGGAATGCTGTTATTTCTTGTAGAGTATGTTTGCAGTTACCATTCCCTGTGAATAACTTGACAAAAATTCAATGCATCAATCTATCTGGACGTATTTTCTGTGTTACCCTATGCTTGTTTAGTGTTCCTGTGTTTGGATTCCTTCCTGTTTCTTTTTAGCCCAGTTCTGGAGAGGCTCAAGAGCACTGAGGATACTACAAGTCTTAGTTCAGCGTTTCTTGTGGCTACAAATGGAGCTCTGTCCTGTTCTTCAGTTTTGAGTCTGAAGGTTGAGCAGATGAACAGAAGCTTGTACAGATAGTCATGTTAGCATGGATTTGGCTTTCTGCAGAGCTGGATTTTTTGGTTTGCCCAATATCAGATCAAGTGTGTTTGTGTTCTGCAGGGGGGCCGTGGTGCCTAGCTGCTTTGTACCTTTTCATTTGTGGAGACCGCAGACATCTCTATGGTGACAAAATGTACTTTTTGGTGATGCAGGTTTGTGTCTCATTGAGGCTGCTCCATTGTTACCAAGGATGGTTCAGTTCAGATGTTGGCTTACAGGTATTGAGATGGGCACAAGGTGAGGCACTAAAGCTGCTCCTGGGGAGCACAGAGAACTTTGTGCACGGATGCTCCCCTCTCAGCAAACAAAGCAGCCTTGTTTAACAAACACTTGACAAACTCAGTTGACCTGAAGTTAGAATGCTCATTTCAGGAATGAAAACTTAGTTTTCAACAGAACAGAAGAAAGTTCTTTTAAAGAGTACTTCTTTGGTCTGAATTTTTGTACATATATACTTTTTTTTTCTGTAGTGTTACTTACTGTTAAGTTCTTACTGTTAAGTTCTAACACATGGTTGGAATGCTGACAGAGCAAACCTTCTCATTTTTTTGTTTGTGGATGGAAAGGCAGTGTGACATTGTCTGACGGCGGTGTGTAACTCTGTTATTCCTGATAATGACTTGTGGGCACTTAAACACTGAGATTTAATTCTTTTTCCTTCAGAGTTTTAGTATAATTCACATATTTTTGTGTGCAGTATGAATGCATTAATTTGATTTTCACAATGTTATGTAGCCAATATCCCACAGAAAGATATGTTTTACTAATTAGCTTTCCTGTGCTATATTCTCTCCCTGTTTGCTCAGAATTCTATAGGTTTTATTTGTAATGCACATGTGTTTTCCCATGGTCAGTTTGACCAAAAAATGTATGGTAGAGTGTAGATCAAAATGCTTCATTTCCAAACATAATAATGACTTGCACCTCGATTTTATCAAAACCAAAATTCATCTGCCATGGCAAATGTGTGAAGTGCTATCAAAATGTTCAGGCAGAAGCACAGATGAGGCCATTGAAATGTCCATGCAGTGATATAGAATGCTAAACCAAATGCATCAGGTTTTGAGACTACTTTTTTGATTAGTCTTGCTCAATGTAACAAATTTGTGTTGTATGTATGCATTCGAGATTTTAAAGTGTTGAAATGTAGATTCTGTTTGAACACTTAGGAAAGCAACTGTCCTAGCTATTGTATGTGTTTCCATATTGAATAGTCAAAGGTTAAGTATTTGTCTCTTACTGGGTTATTCTTTCTATTGGTGATGTTTCAAAAACAATCGTACCATACATTAATAGAAAGCTCCAAAGTTAAAAATCCTCTCCAGTTCTCCAATTCAGAGTATTATTTCTTGTTCTTAAATGCATGCAAGCAACTAGAAATTAAAGCTGGAGCGCCAATTTTTAAAGTTGCATTGTTTTTCAATGTGATATAGTTGCACGAGCACTGTAAATGCTTTTTAAAATCCTGCTTTATGTGCATAGCATAGCTTAATCTAAAGCCAGCTTCCCTCATCTGAATTCTTAACTGGGAGAGTATTTCAACTCCTTTGAACATCAGCGATCCACAATTATGAAGAGCTGTCAATTAGTCCTCTAATTTATTATGTCTTCAAATACTGCACAGAGTGAGTCAGTAGCTGGGCATGGAGGTGAAATATGGAATGACTCAGTGCGAGGCGACCAGCAGGCACAGACTTTCCTGGGCACGCCTTGTTTTCTTGCCCTTGGAGCCTTGTCTGGAGAGAATTTTGGCAAGTTCTGTGCATTTCTGGCTGAGCTTTTGGAAACCCCATTAAAGGCAGAAACAGGGCTTTGGGAAAGTCTTGTACAGAGGTGTTATTCCCATTGACGAGGTGAGTTTGGCCAGCGATAAAAAGCAGAGGTGAGGCTGTGATGGGTGTAGGAGATAATGCAGAGTGGATCTTACGGGACACTGAGGGGCTTTGGGGCGGGTGGTTGGGCATGGAGGGTTGGGTCTGGAGCTGGAAGAAGAGAAAGCTGTCTGAGGAGAGCAGCTTGAGGGATGTTGGGAAAGATGGGAAAGGCTTGGAGCTGCTGAGCATGAGCGAATGCCAGGGAAAACAGCAAAAGGCTTGGAGGTAACCACCTCCTGGGTTTGAGGCCAGACATAAGGGCAAAGCATGCTCCAAAAGGTTAGATTTGGAGAAATTCTTGGGCAGGAGGTACTGGGGGACTCTGCACCCAGCAGCAGGAAGGTGCGTTTGCAGGCAGAGGGGCTGCAGCTGGGTAAGCTGGAGAGCAATGTGTATGCTGCAAAGTGAATACTGGTCTTGCTGGAGAATACACATGCTTTTGTCTTGTGTAGTCCTTCTGAGTTGTTAAGGGTCTTACTGGTTTAAAAGGAGGAAAAAAAGAATTGAGTTGAAGTGAATCATGAGGGTTAGGGTTTGGGGCTTAGTCTCTCTTTTGCAAACGTCACAGAAGATTCAAAAGTTGATTTGCATAGTTTTACTTTTTGGCACGTCGTAATTCCATTCAGTGGTTTAAAAATAAAAATAAAAGTTGTGCAGAATGCCTTCACACCTACTTGTGTGGTACTGGTGAATGTTAATTGAACACACTGAGATGTCTATGTCCTTCTTTTGATTATTTCACTTTATGGTAAATATGAGAAAATGTACAAAATAAAGTATTTAATAATTACAAGAAGTAATGTGAGCTCGTGGCAGCTCTTTAAGGGAATGATATGGGATCCCCATGATTGTAATGCTCACCTTTTTTTTTTCTTTTTGCCACTTCTCACAGCTGCCAAAATAAACTCCTTTTAAGATAGACTGAAGTCAGCATAGCTGGTGTGTTTCTAATGGAGCATTCCTCCTGAGGCCCTGACTTGGGTTTTATCTTTTGTCATAGCTTTTCCTAATCTCTTGTTCCAAGTTTATTGCTAGGGTCTCCTTAAGAATTTTTGCAGCAGATTTAAAGTAAACCAGCTCCATTTCGGTAATCAGATGATTTGTGTTCTGACCACGTATGAGCTTAACTTTTTTTTTTTCCATTGGTTTCCCATAAATTTTCTCTTTAACTATGCTACTTTTTCTAGGATTCTTGAGTAGCTTCCCTATGGTGGAATATATGATGGTTACTGGCTTCCAGCTTCAGAACTGTGTCCGTGTGGTGCCATCTTTAATTTGACCTGTTCCCAGCTGGATATTTAATGGCGATTTCCAGTAATTATTATTAAATTATATTACTTTTATTTAAAAACTTTTTTTTTATTTTGAAATCACATATATTGGTGGTAGGGTGAATGGTTGGACTGGATGATCTTGGAGGTCTTTTCCAACCTTGGTGATTCTGTGAATAATTCCCTTACATGCTGTCCGCTTCTCAAAAGTAGCGTGAGGTTTTTGGACTGCAAGGTCAATTTTGGTTACTGTGCATAATATTGTTTGGGGGATTACAGCATGTTGTTCTTTGATAACAAAAGGTAGCTGAGCTTCCAAGAGTATACAATTGGGCCCTAAAAGCTCTGATTGCATAATGAATGCCAAGTTTGGATAAAATCACTCATGGTTTTTGTTACTAGAGTGTCAGGCAAGCCTTTGCACATGCAATTGTGGATTCTGTGGTTAAATCCAAATTGTTGTTTATTCATCGAATTATCCGCAATCCGTACGTTTGCTGATTGAACTCCTTTCTGAGATACACCTCCTCTAAGTGGAGTACTTTTGATGATAAATCAGAAGCATCCAACCATCTTTCATGGATAAAATAAAGCTTTGTTCATTGTGTGTGTATTAATCTTGAGGGTTTGTATGTTTGTTCAAAAAGAACAGAAAAACAATACGGCGACTGGGAGGTAGGAGAGAACTGTGCAGGTTGCTTTTTTTCCCTTCTTTCTTCCTCCCTTTAGACTCACAGGGCACACAGGAGTGACACTGAGGACTGGAAGCACAAATGGATTCAGATGTCCAGCTCAGTCCCGCTGGCTGCGAAAGCAGGGCGTTGGGGTTACTCTTCTGGGGTCAGCAGGGACCTTTTCTGTTTGTGGAATGAAGTCAGGGAGCAAGGGTCTGCTGGAGAACTGAGCTGCTGGGATTCCAGTGGGGTTGTCTTTCAGTGGAAGGACTGAATTTAATCAACCTGATGCACTCTTTCTCTTGTTGTGCTGCTTAGCTCTAACGGATTGCTGTTGATGATTTGGAATTATTTTGTTTACGCAGTCTGAGAGCTTTGTTTTAAGCAGCTGGGTGGAAATTGAGATGAAGGCAGTCTTAATTCACTTTTAATAAAAGATCAATGAGTTTATTGTGAAGAAATAGGATACAGATGTAAAGTGCATTTGATAAAAGAAGTAAATGTGTGTTTAACCTTCCCTTTTTGTTTTTTCAGTGCTACTGGTGCTTGACCTTTTTTGTTTTCCAGACTATTCTCTTTCTTGGTAGTTTTACATTTTAAGTTCTGCTTAGACTACAAAAACAAACTCTGCTGATGTTTTCCATCTCAAATGCTTACCAAATCCCTCAGATTTTACAAAATATTCAAAAAGTAATCTCCAGACTTAAGTCTCATTAAAACCTTTGCCCTTCCTGTGGGACAAAAGTTCAGAGAAGTTCTGGTCGATTTTGATTTGGAAACAGTAAAACAAAAAATATCATGGTGTGAAGTATTAATTTAGGCTTGGCAGCTTCACTGTAAAATATGTTTCCAGAAGTTTCCAATTAAAATGCAGCATATCTAGTAGTATGAGGGGGAAAGCACCTTAAGGGTTTTTTTGTTTATATGAGGGAAGGTGCCCCAGACTCTCAGAAAATGAGGACTTGTAGCTATTTTTATTAAATATATGGTCGTGTTTGTATGGCAATGAGTTGACTTGGTAGAAGAAACCACATACTCAGGATTTCCTTAGCTATACTACTTTTTAATCAAGTACTGTTGATCTTTTTAATCAAGTTATTTGACAGATGCTTCTATCTGTGTGTCTGCCCCCCCATGTCCCTGTCCTTATATTTCAAAGAACGTAAAGCAAAATTAGATCAGACTGCTGAGAAGGACTAAATGTATGGAGCAGCCTATGTTAGAGGAATGAGTAAAAAATTCATATCCTTTTAGAGTTGTGTACCTGTAAGATCGTGGGAGGCACTTTGATAATGCAGTGATTGGACATGCATGTGTATCACAGTAGTAGTAATGGTCATTGAGGGAAACTACAGCTTGAAGGCTGCAGTAATTAAAAGCAGTTGTTCAGGGTTAGGAAATGGCTGTCCAAATGCATTGTTTCCAAAGTCAGCTGGTTATGGAAGCATCCGTACAGCAAACTGTTGGACATATGTGCAGCTGTATCTTGACAGTGCATTTTATCAGCAGGTGGTTACTGGGTTTACAAAGCTGAACCAGAAGAGAAGTGTTATGGGATGGACTGTAAGGTGGTTGTTTTTGTTGAAAACCTTGTAGTTGAATATTCCCAGGATGGTTTGGGCAGTACAAACAGTGCTATGGGGACTTCTATACCGTGAGACAAAAGAAAGCGAAATGTTTTCAGTTGTGGGTTTTTTATGTAGTCTGACTTTTGAAATGTACACTAATTCAAGCTGAAGCCAAAGAGAAATATTTGAAAAGCAAATTCTGAAAATCCTTACAAAGTACTACTGTGATAATTAGCTCTGCAGTAGGAGATCCCCTTTCTCTTACTGATGTACGCTGGGTGTACGCTGCAAACTGGTGATATTAAGAGTAAAAGGGAATATGAATAGTACTCTTGTAGACAGGGCTTTTTTAGACAATGTAAATATTTGAGTCCGTAATGATTTTGAACGTGTGCCTTTTTCTTGAATACAGGCCCTCCTGTGCATGACATCTAATCTGGCTGGATTCTCAGGTGGAAATTTTTCACAGGCTAGGAGTAAGAGGATAAGGGAAGAAAAGAGATTGATCTACTATCATTTACTTTCATACTGAGTTTTTAACATCTTTAAGAAGAAAATAAATTGGTTGTAATCACTTGAGGAATGGAAAAAAAAAGGAGTAGAAGCCCTTAGAAATCACTCCATTTGATTTAGTGGTTTCTGTGGATTGCCTTTTTAATTATGTCAATATAAAGAGAGTGCCAACACTTGACTGGAAAACTCACCCTTGTGTGTCCCTGGGTTCCCACTTCCTCTGCTGAATGATTCATGGGATGTGGGTTTGACTGGTAGAGGAAATAAAATACCTTTAAGGGAGGAAAAAAAATCTTACCTCTATCATGTTTGGAAATAGTTTTAAAAAGCAAGCAAGGATACTGAAGAGCACCAATGGTTTGTTTAACTTTTAGCTCTAACTCTATTTTATGTCTCTGGTTGGTGAGACCTCTCTGCGTCATCGCCTCTGTGTCACTCATCTTCAGGGAAACTTATTGACAAAATTCTAAATTTGAGGGAAGAGGAAACCTCAGAACTATTTACTCGTTTTTGCCTCCTAAGTTAGGTGTTTATGATCTCCCAAATAAATACTGAATTTTCAGTGATGGATTTGGGGATTGGAACTAGTTGGCACAGCTGAGATGTACCACCCACTCCTCACTGTGCTCACATCTGCTGGTTGGTCTCCATACACATTTGGTGAGCGTCAGTGAACGTCAGTGGGTGCCTTTTTTCCATGTTTAGGAATTCAATTCCAAACTTTTGCTCCTTACACGCTTCCATGTCAGATGCCATTGCATCAGACTGCCCCTCTGGTGCCATCTGTCAACAACTGCCGTACCACCATCATCCACCTCTGACACTGTGGGCCAAGGTAGTAAGATGGGAGGCATTACTTCTGGATCAGCTGTTGTAATTCACTATCTAGTGGCAAAATCTTGTAGAAGGACAATAAGTGACCAGTCTACGTCGGTAGGAGGCTATCTGTGCTTGCAGGAGAGGCATCTCCGCCACCCTGTGCTTGTGCTTTGGTGGCTCTTCTGAGATGCTTGCTTGGCTATTTCTGCTTCTGGCCAACTGAGGAAATGTCCTTAAATCCACAAGTAACTATGCTTAATTTTTTTGCCTAATGAAAAGGGATACTTTTTCCCTAATCCTTAATTTGTTTCATCTGAATAATAGTATCTAAACACATTTTTAGGCATTGCATTCCCATCTCTTTCAACTGTTTAGATAGTTTCACAGTTCAATGCCAGTTCCATTCTCCAGGTTTAGAGAATTTTCTAATGCCATGAAGTTGAAGCTCCTCTGTGGAACTGAAGGAATATTGTTTTCACTTCAGATAGAAATGGGAACAAAATTATTCTTTTATTCATGTGGACAGTTGTGACTTTCATCAGACATAACATTTGTATTTCTAACTCAACAATTTAAACTTGATAGGACATAAATAATAAAGTTCATTCTTTTACTCTAAATATTGTCAGGAATTGAATAGAAAGAGAATTAAAAGAAGCTGGAATCTCTGTAAACATCCAGAAAATGGCCTCCAAAACCACGTGTTGTTGCACTGGGGAGCATCTAGAAAAGAACAGCAGAGTTTGTGAATGTGACTTTTTACAGAATTATGTTCATTGATGTTGGAAAAAAAAAAATCAACAATTAGTCTTTAGTACTTGGCAAAAATATGAATTTTTCTTTCCAAAATCATCATTATCTATTTAATTCAAATGAAGAACTCTTAATTGCATTGAGGGCAGCATGATGAAATCCATGGATGTTTGCAATCTATTTACTGTATATCTTTTTTTCCAAGCTGATATATGTAGTGAATTTCCAGTTTGAAAATTAATTAAATATTGCCACATATGGCTACGGGGACTGAGAGTAAATGGGTTAAATGAATAATGGCTCCAAGATAGATCTTTGTTTTAAGTTATAGGCCAATGAATAATCTTATTTTAAATAATTTTTAAAAAGATTTGATTAGGTTACTATTGCTGAGGTGGTGATTTTCTGTGTAGCGGAAGGGAAAATAAATATCACTGTTTAGTTTCAGGGAATGTCTGCAAAGAATATCTTTTAAATAAATCAAATAAAATAGTAGGATTTCATAATGATTACCTGTAAGCTATTCCAGGAAAAATTCCATGCATTGACAAGACAGTATTGCTATTTAATGGGCAAATAACAAAATGCTCTATCACTAATGCAGTAAAAATAAAATCCTACTTACTGTGAAGTGTTCTTTTTTTTATTAAAAAGTTTTTTTTGTTGCTGTTACTTTGCTAGAATGAAGAACATTTGAGACAAGCTGCTTTCTGAGGTGCTGAGTTTTTTAGTGTCAGCACCAGCTCAACAGATCACTAGAGGATAACTTAAACAAGAGTTTCAGTAAGGAGAGCCAAAATTTCTCGAGTTCATCTTGGATAACATAAAATATACTGTGCTAATTTTATTTTTTTCAAGTGCCAAGGTTAAGTCTGTATTCCTGAGCTAATGCAGAAATTACTAAAGGAATAAGCTTGTGTTTACAGTGAAGCTGTTTCTTACTCAGTTTGTTTAGGTTAGATTAAAACTATTCCTTGCTTGTAGGAAAGTCTGGAAACGTGTAGCAGACTGTACTTGTGCAACTGATCTGACTTCTTTTTCTCCTTTCCTCCTTTGTAGGGTCAGTATAGACCCTCTGACTTGTTGTGTCCAGAGACATATGTTTGGACCCCTATTGAGCAATGTCTCCCACTGCTCGAGCTGTCCAAATACTCTCGTTTCAACCAGGATGCAAAAGCAGGTAAGAACACAAGTAATGATAAATGATGTAAATGATCTCTTATATTTACTGCATATTGGTATCAATTGCTTCTGAAAAGTTATAGAAATGTTCCCTTTAAGGGAGAAGAAAGTCTAAAATTCACAACTGCCGCAAGCATGATCAATAGATTGTTTTATGTCTGAACACATGCAACACAAGTTTTAAATCCATTCTGTTTTACAGGTAGTATGTAATTCAGAGTTGACATTTTGGTGTTTTTCAGGTAATTTTGTATGCTACTTTGTGAACAAAAACAAATGTTTATTCCTTCCTTAGATTCTAGTCTGATGAGCTCATAAAGAGGCAAAGTTAGAATCAGTGCAGGAAAGTGAAGCGTAAAGGCATCAGGTGTAAAGAAACAAACTGCTAATTTAGCTTTTCAATCTAGCTGAAATTGTGAAGAATACAACAGCAGAAACACCTCAAGCATCTTGAATTACATGGAACATAAGTTGTACATTCTGTAAAATAATTACTTATTGGTTTGCATTGGAAGGTCAAAATTATTTTAAAAAAATCAGGTCAGATACACTGCTAGACACAGACACTGATTTAAAGTTTAGGTACAATTTATATGGGGTGTACTGTACAAATAGAGAAGGAGTGCAGGTAGCCATGTGATATGGTGGGAAATAGCCTTGGGAATATGGAATATGGTGGATGCACTTTGGAAAGAAAAAAACACATAACCATTAGAGAGCTCTATGTTTAAGGTACATCATATCATCATCAACCAGATATGTCATTAGATTGGTGAAAGGAAATAGGAAAAAAAAATGAGAGGTAAAATGAGGAACAGTTTTGGAGGCTAGTGGTTTTAAAGTTATTTTTGTTATGCAGAAGGAAAAGAAGTGTAGTCATTTAAGATTGGCAACTAAATTACTATGCTTTTGATGATGTTAACCCCATAGAAGCAAAGGGGCATCATCTTCTCAATTCTGTGAAATTCCTGTGGGATACCAGGCTTCTAGAAACTGCAGGGTATAAAACATTGCATCGTTATCAGCACAAAATATCTCACTCCAGACATTACTGGAGCTGTGACTTACGTCCCGTGGTTAAAGGAAATTAAAACATAGCTACGTGTTGAAGTGTGTTGGGCCTGCTGAGAGCTTAGCCATTTGAGGTTTAAAGATTTGCTCGCTTTAAGGAAGTTATTTCTCAACAGCAGAATCAGTTTCCTCCTCTTTTTCTTTCCTCTCCACAACAGTCAGGAATACGAGTTTAATTAAGTTACAGCAAATTACAAAATGAGCAATAGAAACGATGATGTGCTTTATTCCTCATGAATAGCTTTCTATAACAGCCCTCAGTTATGTCAGTTAAGTAGGTCATGATTTATCAGCACTGGGACTTCCTACTTACAAACTGAGGGCGATAACCAGACCCAGTAAACAACTGGGAGGAATGGTGTGGCTTGCACTGTTGCCCAAGGCGATAAAACAGTCACTGCAAATGGTCATCTTCTAGTATGGTCCGTAATGCCAGAAGATTTCTGAAACATTACCTCACACCAGTTTGTTCATCTTATTTGGCAATTTTCAAACTCCTTTTCCCTCCCATAAAAAAAAAAAGATAGCTAATAAATGTGCTAGTTGCAGGTTATGAAGGTGCTGCTTCAGAAGAGAGTGCTGCGCGCTCTGCCCTGCCAAGTCTCTGTGATGGGGGAAGGGTTGCTGAGTATCCGTGCCCGTTACCCCGCAGAGGTCTTTGCTATTATCAGGTATTTGTTCCCTTTTCTGAAAAAGCCTGAGATATTCACAAAAAATAGTAGAAATTTTCTGAAGTATTAGGAAATATTCATCATTATTTATGGAGGGTTGTGCCTGTTTTACATTATTTGGTTGTCCCGCGCTTCAACAATTTCAAATGGTTTTGAAGTATTGTTTTCCATGCCCTTGTCTGATGTCTAGTATTTTTGTTAACAGTTGGAAAATGAAAAGAGGCGACCTGAACAAAGTTGTTAACTCTTTATACCTCAGAGATGAGTCTAGAAAAGTGGGTAGCAGTTAATAACTGAATAAAGCAACCACAGGCACTGTAATAACTCACCTTTTTATTACTTAGGATAGCAAATCATGGGTGCCCAGCAGCTGAAATAGATCCAGCTCTTGACTTCTGGCCAGTGTGCTGAGATTCAGCCTTACTTAACGTGAAAACACTCCAGTCATACAGAGAAAATGATGAGCTGTGCCAGCAAACTCAGATTTTATATTTTAATAAGCCATGCTGGTAGCCTCTTCATGAGCAGTTCCTAGCTTGTATTGGAAAACACCAGTGACTTTAGGGGGAAAGAAGCTGCATAGCAATGCTAAAATTACATTCGTGGTTAAAAGGTCATACCTTTGTCAAATGTTCTTGCTTTTCTAAATTACCAGTTTTACCTACATTGCACATGCCTTATGCTGAACAGATTTTTTTATTTCTGTTGTCTGGCATCATCTTACAAATGAAAGAGGTTTACTAAGGTTCTGATGTGTTTGTTATTAAGCAGCAACAAGTCATTTACATACGAGTAAATCAGCAGTTAGTGAGGCAGGGCAGTAACTGAGGATTTGGATAGTGATGAGCTCTGAAAATAGAGGTTATACTAAACTACATTTTCTTGAGGTGATGTACAGGCCATGTGCTCCTACTTTGTAGGAATGAAATATATATGAAACGGAGCTGCCAATACTGATGGAGTTGTACTGAAGAAAGTAGAAACGAATTTAAGATGACTGTGGAGGAAAGTACTTGTCTGTGACTTGGACAACACATTGAAACTAGCGTCCAAAATTCAGCCACATGATAGTGTAGCCATGATCAGCCTTTCATGCTAGTCCACTGCCTTTTTGCAGAACTGGTCTTCGGGGTTTTACTTCACTGGTACTTTCACTAGCAGTTATGCCTATGGAATAAGTATAGTATGAAAAGTATTATAAATAATTTACTTGATATCTCAACATACTTTTATCCTTCTGCTTCCCATTTTTCTGAATCTAACCCACTGACGTCGTCTTTTCAAACATCTGTTGAGAATTTTGGTTTGTTGCGCCTGAGACAAGACTGTGAAAATAGTTTTTTGTGAAGTAAAATCTTCATGATAATCTGCTTTGGGGATGGTAATTAAATTACTGGGAAACTGCAAATCTTTCTTCCTATCACCACTGGACTGTCAACACCTTCAAGAAGCAACTCCAGATAAGGATAGATCCAATCTTGGTGTAATGTAGTGGTTTCAAAGCCTTCCGCGTGTCGTGTAACTGGGGTGTGTGTGTGCAAACCACTGTAAGTAGGGTGGTTTGTTTGTTGCTTTTTTTTTCACGTAAGTGAAAGGCAGTATTTGATCAGGGTCAATGGGCATGGCCCACAGAAGTCTCAGTTGTAATCTGCTTCCCACCTTCTGTGTTCAATACTTGGAGCAAAGTCTATGAGTAGTGCAGATCAAAAATGATTTTTTTATCTTGACAGGTTTGCTTACTGATATTAATAATTGTTATAGCTAGTACACATCTGTTCAGTGTCCTGTATAACTAACTAATAATAGAACAAAATCAAAATGCAAATGTAATACATCAATTAAAACCCGAGCCCCTTCTTTGTATTGAAACACACACGTGACAGAGACGCAGACTCCTCTGTGTAGGCTTTGTAAATTCATGGACAGAGGACATTCTGCTCCAGAGAATATAGTCTAACACAAAACACCATGGGTGCTAAAAGATGGTATAAGGAAATGGAGAAACAACTCCAGTTTTTGTGGTAGATCTTTCCCGCATATTGCAGAACTATTAACTCCATTTTCTTTGCTATGTACAAAATCGAAGTTTTAATAGATTTGCTGCATTGTTCTGCTGCATGTAATAAGTTAGAGCAGTAAAAGGCAAACAACATTCCAGAGATTTAATAACTTCAGAATCCTGATCCTCTTGATTATGTATATTAATGTTTCTTGAGAGGAACTGGGGGGTTATTAGTTCATTAGTAAATCAAACTTAAAGCTCTTATCCAGAAATCTGCAGGCTTGGGCAGTTAGACAAAAGCATATTTATTTTAAATATGTATTTGTATACATAATGTTTTCACTAGAAAAATAATCTGTTGCAACTATTTCAATAATCTTGGTTTCTAGCGCCAACTTTCAACACATTTCATTTACAGTTTAGCTACTATTCTTTGCTAATAAAAAGGACTTATTTCAAACATGTTTTGCATTTATTGCATTTATGAACACTGAGTATATTTTTCGTTGGTTGTTCACTTCTGATGGCTTATGTCATTGGTAAAGTAATGTATTGAAGTAGTGTCACATCTTTAAATCTCATCAGCTGAATTACTACAAATGCCAGTGTGCATTAATGTTCGTAAGCATCGTGTAGCACAGGTTAATGAACAAGTGGATCAGTGCATTAAAGTTCTTGAGATTATGAAAATGTGGCCACAGATATCACACATGGAAAACTTTAAGCCAGTTGTTTAGAACTGTGCCATCATCTGCTTTGTGGAGAAACTGCTTCACTCCTCAAAACAGCATTCATTAAAGTTACGGTGCAGAGGGTTTTGAAAACATTTTAGTAAATTCTCTTAGATTAATAACTAAATTATTCCCAATAACTAACTCTTTGCTTTCTTATAACAGCAATAGGCAATGTAGACAGTGCCAATAAGGTGTAGCTAGGCAAATTTTCACTC